>CAOJBI010352703.1:0-10268 GCA_948277035.1 Euphorbia corollata
ACTTAGAAATAACTTAGATAATCTTACTTTTATGAGCTAGCAAGAGTCATTTAGATGTAAACATCTCTTTCAACTACAGATTCATAGGTTGTGGTGTTTTCTAACAAATCAATGCATTTATTTTTGGTATCAATAATAAACGTTTTAGCTGAGCATTATCAGGAAGAGGAAGAAGACAACATACGCATACACTTTCATCAAATTCAATTAATATATTGGCTCAACCACACATTTACATATTGACTTATTTAGGATGATTACAACTCTTTTTCCTTAATTAATTAATAATTAGAGAGAGAGACAACAAATTAATTCAATAAGAAGATAACATACGCATACACACTCTCATCAAATTCAATGAATATATTGGCTCAACCACACATTTACATACTAACTCTTTTTCCTTAATTAATTAATAATTAGAGAGAGAGACAACAATATATTCATTAAGTAACAGCAACTTGAGGAGATATTTTGACTTTAAAAACAAGATATTAGGCAAATTCAACGCCCAGAATGGACCGCCTTCTCCTAACAAAAGCAAGCTGAATCAATCCATACTGATAATTTATAAAAAAATGAACTCAAATCCAACTCTCACGCCAAGTTAACAGGCAAACTTTCTCATCTCTATTTCAATGGCTACTTCTACTCTCTTTGTCTCCGTGTCCTGATTTTTTTCATACAAAGTTTCCATCGTTTGACAAGAAAAATAAGTAAACAAACCTCAGGCTCTTTGTTAAGATGAGATTGTAAGAAACTCAAAGAAATCAGCTACAACAATTGCTCAAATAACAATTACTCTTTATCATCTGAACATGAAACAAATATATATATAAAGGAAAAATTAACTCACTTGTATTTTGTGCCAAGAGACCGATACAAGAAACTCAAAGAAATCGGCTACAACATGAGAGTGTTTGAAATCAATTGGAACAAAAGGAAGTGTTTGCGCAAAAGAGAGAAACGAAGTGTGCGGCGGAAGGAGAGAAATGAATTAGGGTTGGGAAAAGTAAAGTATATATATATATATCCTAATAGTCTAATATTACCAATTTACCATCAGTATGACAGTAACCTTTTATTGTTATTAATCGGGCTGGGCTCGGGCCGGGTTCGGGCTTTTATACATATACCAAGCCTAGCCCATCGAACTTCGGGCTTTATCGGGTTCGGGCTCGGGCCGGGCTTAATAAAAAAATAAATGTCCAAGCCCGTCCAAAAACATCGGGTTCGGGCCGGGCCGGGCGGGTAATTCGGCCCGCGAACAGGTCTAGTTCTAACGTCAGAATTCATTGAATTTTGCTTTTTTGTTACATTTTTAATGTAAAATTAAATCATGCACCAATTAACTAAAGGTAAACTTAAAAAAAAAGGTATCTTTCATTTATTTTCAAAATAGGATTTGAGGAATTTTTTTTTTTTGTAAAAGGGGTCTGTGATTTCAAAAAATTTACAAAAAGGGATATGTAGTTTCAAAATAATGGTGTTACGCTAAATATTTTAAACAATTCAACATTCTAATAATTTAACCTTATTATTTTAAAATTATACGTCATAATTTGAGTAATTTTTGGATATTTTTTTTCTTTTATGAATTTTTAAAGTTTGTTACCATAATTTAATTAAAAGAATAGTTACACAATTCAAAAAATTACAAAATTTATCACTGACGTGTATTGTATTTTTATTAGTCATCCCGCAAAAATTCAGATAAAAACGAACACAAATACTCATTTTTATGACATGATTTAATATTGAAAATCCTCTTTTTGTAAATTTTTTGAAACCACATACCCTTTTTTGCAAAAAAAAATTCTCAGACCTTATTTTGAAAATGAGTGAAACCACATGGTACTTTTTTTAAGTTTGCCCTATAATTTATATAGTCTTTTTTCCCATATATGTTCACAACAATATTAAATTTCCCATAAGAATCACAACATGATACCTTCTTAAACTTGGTGTGAAAGCTATTATACATGATATGATAGTAGTATAATGTATTAATATAGTATATTCCCTGTTATCTTTACAATAGAAATCACTTTCCAATAAGAAAATAATTTATCGCAGTCTTATACATAGTATAATAATGGTATAATACTCGTTTTTTTACTGCCTTTTCATGAACGCGTTATACATGATATAAGAGTGGTATAATGTATTTATATAGTATTTTTTCATTTATGTTCACAACATTACTGAATTTTTCATAAAAATCATGACATGAAGACCTTAAACATGATGTGAAAGCTTTTATACATGGTATAATAGTGATATAATTTATTTATATATTATATTCTCCCTTTATATTTACAACAGAACTCACTTTCCAGTAAAAAAAATCATGACATGAAGGTCTTGTACCTTGTATAAGAGTAGTATCATATGTTCGATGAAATGCTTGACGTGAAAAAAAGACATTATACCTTAAGAGTGGTATAAGGCCTTTGGTTTGAGTCAATCATTTCATAGAACATGTTACAGACGTATACAAACAACATGAGAATCTTTATAATAAGCATTATATCGGTGCATTCCAACCATTATATCTCATAATAGATACAATGAGACAAACAAATAACAAAAGCAATGGCTGAAATAATCAATGGAATACAAATCATATTGCCGAGAGGAAAAAAGAAGAAAGACTCTTAAGCCAAGGTAGAGTTAACAATGGTAAAAGGAATAAGAAATTTATGCAATTTTAGATGGCCCATTTAGCTAAAGAAAGCACACATAAAGCCAAATAAACAAATAATTGCTTTAGGAACAACACGGAAATAAAAATCATATAAGCCATAATTATTGAAATTTTCAATGCAAGCAAATCAGATTGGTTATTATTATCTTTGGTGGAATGGGTAGATGACTTGAACCAAAGGATCCACACTGATATTGCCTGTATGCAACTATGTCGAATTAATTTCAACCGGGCAGAAAAATCACATCGATAAATTAGCCAATGGAATAATTGGCGGTGCACGATGCAAATGAGAAGTTGCCAGAGGTTGGATTGTACTAGGAGAAGGAGCAGATCGCGTCGGAGATTTAGTCGGAGAAGGTGAAGGAGACCAAGTCTGTTTTCAATTCATTCTTAGCTTTTTTTCGTAAAAGTAGTAATATGTATTTGGGATGATGAACTTTGTAAATTTTAAGATTTGTAGGGTTTAACTTATTTTAGGAATTGTGACGAGCGTAGAAATCGCCAAAAATAATAAAACCCTTTCACACTAAATAAAATAAACTTGTAGCAGCAGTAAGTGGGATCGTGTCCATAGAGAATGAGTAATCAATTTTATCTAATTTAACAACCAAGAAAATGTAGTGAAGTAAATAAATGGGGGGATTTATGAATTTAGTTAGAGTTAAGACTAAATTAACAGAATGTAAATAAAAAATGAGGAAAATCCAATAATAAAAAGGTTGCGTTGAATTGATCACGGACAAAGGAGTAATCTTACTCTTCAACCAACGATTTATTAAATTAGATTAAAAACACCCAGCATGTGATTAATCTTTTAATTATATGATGATAACCCTATACCAACATACAATATTTAACCATAAAATTAGCATTAAGATATGAAGATCCAATTCCTATCAAACTAAACATCCAACATGAATTAATTTGATAGACTCAACTACAACCACGAATCCCAGCAATTCGTTTGTTACCACAAATCAATTATAATAACTCCAACGAATTTATAAAAGAATAACAATATATCAATCACGAAAGTACCTCAAGGAGCTCTACTTGAAATCTCAACCCAAATAATAATAATAAAAATAAAGCAGATTATAGATTGGGAATTGAAGAAAAGAATCAATATAAACGGGTCTTACAATTCAACTGCAGCCGTAAAAGTTAATTTTACCGAAAGATTATGAGTTTAGCTACTCATAATTGAAGAAAACACTATAGAAATTTGTATTGAAAACATAAAAAAAAAAGAATAAAGTCTGAGTTCCAGCCCTCAAAACTTGGTTAGCATTCACGTTCTATTAAAAAAAACTCTAACTAAAAGAAACAAAGTCAATCATATTCCTAATTGGATATTGACTCCCAAATAGGAATCAACACTAATTAATTAAGTAAAAAAATATGAAAGATAGCATCTAAAATAAATAAATCCTATTTTGATACTACTTAATCGGTTGACATAAAAATCTCAAATAGATAAGGCCGAAAAGCAATGGAGTTCGATCAGGAAAACGATTCTTCGCAGGAGCAGCAAATTCGACCTCGATTTCCACAAACATAGATTCTGAATTTGCGAAGGACTATTAGACACGAAAATGTAGCTTGATCTTTCAGCTTTCCAACGCCACTTGAATCATTCTAATCCGATGTTGTATGAAATAGTTATGGCAAAAATACGAAAACTGCCCAGAATGCTTCAATTCCATACAAAATCAGCTTTCTGCATGTAAAATCCAATTTGGCACCCGAATTACCTAATACAATCAATTAGGTCCAAAATTAGTAGTATTAATGCCTAAAACACACAAAAAATAACACTAACAACATGTAAAAATAACATCTCATCAAATTGAGACGAAAAAAGCCCTTAATTAATAGATTTAATGCATCAATCATTCCTTGAACTTATGCAAAAAAAGTTAATTATTACCTGCTAAGCAAAAAATCATCGGTTTGTCATCTCAATGCCACTTGTTAGCTTCTGTTAAGAAATTAGAAAATAACATATTTGAAAATTCAAATAAATTAAAAACTAACACGTGACATTGAGTGGGTTAAGTGACGTATTTAAAACAATTTTGGGGTTTATTTGACATATTTAAAAGTTGCGGGTTGTAAATAACTGTTTGGGCAAGTTTAGGGGTAATAGATGCAATTAGGCCTAATTAATTAATACGATGTCTTGTTAATTATCTTACAATATTCAACCCGTTTTACTTAATTCTTTGACAAAATTAGCTCCTTATAAAAATTTCTGTGATTATGTTCCGCAATTCGTCATAGACTCGTTGTAAATTTATAAATGATTAGTGTCTAATGATAGTTAAATTATTAGCCTTGTATCTTATGCAAATAAACTGAAATTATTTAAGGTACATTTTGACTTGTATATTATTTTGGTTAAATTTCAAAAAAGTACAATGTAGTTTCACTCATTTTTAAAATGGGATCTGAGGAATTTTTTTTTTACAAAAGGGGGTCTGTGATTTCAAAAATTTGCAAAAAGAGGATTTTCAATATTAAATCATGTCATAAAAATGGGTGTTTGTGTTCGTTTTTATATAAATTTTTACGAGATGACTAATAAAAATACAATACACGTCAGTGATAAATTTTATAATTTTTTAAATAGTGTAACTATTTTTTATGAATTTTTAAAGTTTGTTACCATAATTTAATTAAAAAAATAGTTACGCTATTTAAAAAATTACAAAATTTATCATTGACGTGTATTTTATTTTTATTAGTCATCCCGCAAAAATTCAGATAAAAACGAACACAAATACCCATTTTTATGACATGATTTAATATTGAAAATCCTCTTTTTGCAAATTTGTTGAAACTACAGACCCCCTTTTGTAAAAGAAAATTCCTCAAATCCCATTTTGAAAATAGGTGAAATCATAGGGTACTTTTTTGAAGTTTGCCCATAATATAATGAATGCATAATTATCAATCAGTGATTCGTAAGGAAACGCGTCCAAGAAATATTACTTGCATCGTGTCTTATAAATGTTGATTTGCCTTCCTGCTTTGTGTACTGAAAATAATTATAATCCGGTTTTGATATTTATAGTTTAATTTCAGTTTGATACTCTACTTATTTTTAGTATTTCAACATACAAATCAGGTTGGTGCTCACACAGAGACAGAACTTGAAGATAAGAAGCTGAGGATTGAGGATGCTAAGAATGCAACATATGCTGCTATTAGTGAAGGGATAGTACCTGGTGGAGGTGCTGCATATGTACATCTCTCCGAGCAGATCGCCACCCAGTCAAATTTTGAAGATGAAAATGAGCAGATTGGTGCCGATATTGTGGCAAAGGCATGTTCTCATCTTTGTTTTTCAATATCTTTGCTGATAAGCTTGATTGATTCTCTTATCAAATTGCTAAAATTAATTCTCTTTCAAGATAAGGAATAGAACAACTTTCCCTTTTGATTTTGTACACGCCACCATCGCCCTTTTTCCAAACTGCTGTTGTTAGATTTAGAATTTTTTTTTTAAATTTTGAAAGCTGAACATAACTAAACTGAAGTGAACTTATTTCAATAACTACGTATAGCTGAACTGAACTATAGTGGTCTAAATTGAACTGCATTGATTTGTAATCCAAGAAAACAGAGCCTTAAAATGAAAACCGGTATATCTTCTAATGAATCATTACTCACTTTTTGTATTCAAAATTGGGAAGTATGATCATATTTGTGTTGTTAAAATTATAAAGTGCTTTACCAAAACAATCTAGTGTGATATTCAGAAAATATCTTCTTAATGTTTTCAACGATCCACTTAAACTCATTATTATAGGAAAGTCTTCCTACAACTAACATTTAAGATACTTTGCAGGCGCTTCTTGCACCTGCGCAAACAATTGCTACTAATTCTGGGGTTGATGGAGAAATTGTGGTGGAGAAAATTAGATCTCGGGATTGGAGATTTGGTTACAATGCCATGACAGGCGAGTATGGAGATCTTATAGATGCAGGAGTAATAGATCCGTGTAAGGTTTTACGGTGTGCTCTTCAAAGTGCAGTCTCAATCGCTGGTTTAGTTCTAACAACAGAAGCCATATTGGTTGAGAAAATAAAGGAGCCCAAACCACTTGTCCCTCAAGTTCCTGGGATAACACCTTAGGGCAAAAGGCTGAAGAAGATCTATTTTTTGCTTCTTTTCGAACAGGGTTTTCAAGCTTGAGACAGCAGTTTTGACACAGCTACTTTCAAGGAACGTGTTTGAATTGGTGGAATTGCCATTGTATCCGGGATTTTAAATGATCAGAGCGTCAAATCAAACCCCTCAATTTTGTTGGATGCCATTTTTGTGCTGGTTTCTCGACCCCTATATGATCTGTGTCCTTTTACGAAGATAAATGATATTGGACTTTCTAAAAAGACTTTGATATGTGGTAATTTTGTGTATTAGAGCTCGGAGATTCTACAATTCCTTTCGTGTGTGATAATTTTGATTCCATCAATCAAAGTCGTGTTTGAGTAGTGATGTGGGTTAGGAACTTAGGGTATGTCTTGTTGTAGTTGCATTTGCCTTTTTTCATAACAAACTGTAAGCCTGTAACTAACGATTCATTGTAGCACAAGTTAGCTTGAACCTGTTAATTTGGATAATGAGTACGAAGCAGTCTGAGGTTACTGCAACAACTATAGATGCAAGAATTGGTATTCTTTTTCAGTTCCATTAGTTCAATTTGTGCTTACCAATTGGGGTAAAATCAACCCCATATCACTCTAATTGGTTTCTTGTAACCAGCCGCCCAGTTGAAGAAATGGAGATATATTGCTTCATGCTGGGATGCGGTAGTAGTCAACTAACGACCATGGAAATGGAAGTCTAAACCATACAGGAAACATCAAAGAAAGATAATAGCTCATCATAATGGACTGGTAAACAATGGTGGCTTAGTAGTCGGATTTTACAGCAATTAGGAGTTGAGTGGGATTTTCGTTGTTAATTCCTACATCATCCTTGATCATTTGCTTGATTATATTCTCTTTTTTCATGTTCTTCTCATTCTATGTCTAATAATCACAACTACTTTTAATCACTTGGTTACTTACAAACTAATCTACCATTTTATTAAAGCCTTGGGCTAACTCATATGCTCAAAAATTTGTCAATACTATTTCATTCAGTTCCGATTTCCCCATTTTCGTCCGACATTCTTGACATAATAATCTGTTCACAAATCATGGTTTATAATTATTTTTAAAAAAATTGACCACATTAACACAAGGACATACATCAGAAATATCAAAAGCTAGACGAGCAACAATGGCAGCCATAGAATATTCATAGACTAGGGACATTTAGACTTTATTTCAGACAAATATTAGATAAGTTTGATGTTCTTTCTTGATGCTAACACATCACCTCAAAACTTGTGTATGATTACTGGACCAAGTGCGTCCACCCTTAACTAAATGTTGAGGATTAGATCCTCCAATTGAGCATGAAACACCTTAATCCCTGGACCATTTTGAAGTGTGTACAAACCAGTCCCTCGTGATTAATGGATTATAATTTGTAAATGAGCTACGCACCTATTTCAGAATTAGCAGCATGGATGAATTAGAGTATCTGAAGAGCATACCAAACCACTATAATACAGACTTGTCACCATAATGGACAATTCTTTAACTTCCTAGTCATAATGTGCAGCACTGAACTGGAACCACCTGAGCAATCACTAGATTGTACCCATGGAAAACTAAGACAACAAGAACACATGCATGCTAGGTCCAAGTTTTTTCCCCAAAATGGAAAATTTCTAGAGAATGAATAAACTGAACAGTCACTATTATAAGTAATAACAGAATGCTCTGCTACAACCGTAAATGATCTATTAGGCCTCAACTCCAAAATTTACTTTTTAAGTTAGGTTTCACTCACAGACCTCAGAATTCAGATTGCCAGCACCCTTAGGCAGAAAAACTGAACATAGGTAAGAAATCTAAGCAAAATTACTAGCACCAACCAAGACCGAGTAGAACAGAGAACGATTCACAGATTAGTCAATATTTGCAGTGGCCTATCACAACTACTAAAGTTATATGCAAGACAAAAATTACAATAAGTTACAATGATCCAGGAATCAGTCAAAAGGCATTGATAGATATAACAGAATTCTCAGCAAAGATTCACTTTTGGCCCCTAAAAGTTACTTTTACTTGAAATGTAAATGTTAATGGACAATTCAGTTACATCAGAACCCGTGGTTATTATGCGTTGAGTAAGGGCCTCTCTCCTCTGAGATTCATTACCCATTTCGCCCAAGACCAAAGTTCAGCTGTCAAATTTCACTAAACTAAAGTTCAAGGAACAACAAATGTCAAAATTTAAACAAGTTTAAAGCAAAACAATATCCTTTTGCCAACATTAATGCGTACTTCCCAAAAAAAAGGCAAAGGAACTTTTAAGTTCTAACTGGAATTACCACAATTATACAGTGAGATCAAATAATAGATAAATCATAAACAACTAAAAGATGTAAATACACAACATGTAATTGTTCAGGCCTTGCTTCTATTTCTCCACAGTGGCAATTGGGGAAATTGTGAAACCAGTTACTCCACAACTCTCTGAGGGATAGATTTATTTGACCTGTTTACATCAAATTGAGAACAAGAATCCCGCCAAAACTTTATGATATGAAGACTTTCTTCATCAGTTGATCTCTGCACAGAAATTCTAGAAGCATAACCCCTCTTTCGCATCTCAATACATATCCGAGAAGGCCGATTTGCTGTTAGAGTAACCATATACAACCATCCCCTAACAGATAAAAGCCTGTCCGCGATAGGCAATATCCTATCAATAACTCTGCAACCATAATTTCCCCCAGCCCAAGCGGAAGCAATTCCTTCACGCCCTACTTCATCTTCAGGTGTCGGCACATAAGGTGGATTCACAACCATAACATCAATTGTTCCTTCAAGACGGTTTTCAAGACCAGATGCAATATCAGTGACAATCAACTCCGCATCAACGCTATGTGCTTCTAGGGTTTCGCGAGTTACATTTACTGCGTGAGGATTCATATCTGTGGCCATGTAGTACACTCCTGTATTCTGCTGGCCGAGGATTAGAGCTAAAGAAGTAATCACATAACCACTACCGCAACCTATTTCCATACATACTCTCGGATTATGCTCTAATAGGTTAGTTCGATCAGCTAAAAGTGCATCCACTAGTGCGAATGAATCATCACATGGCTCGTAAACCTCAGGGTGCGAGCTAACCAAGCCGATCTGAGCTATTCTCCGGGACATCTGAAGAGGCCGGCAGATGAAGAGGCGGGGCCGCCGGAATTTACGATTGTTTTAAGCGGAACTCTGCCAAGAGATTACAAACTGAGAGTGCTGCGATTTGAAAATCCGACACCTTTGAATTGAAATTAGTGCAGCATGGTACAAACAATTATTTAATTTAGTTACCTATTTCATATTTACATTCATGTTTTTCATTGTAATATACAACATTTTTTTCTCTTATTTTTCATTTAACTTTCCATTGTTAATTTTTTCTATGTATAGTTTT
>CAOJBI010352759.1:0-10343 GCA_948277035.1 Euphorbia corollata
TGATTCATAGCTTATTCATGCAACATTTTTTTAACATGATTTTGCAACAAAATCATGACATATTTAAGTAGATTTAGGTTTTCAAAATGGAAAAACGTTACTCTAATTAGTGAGGAAGTAACGATTGATTTAGAAATTGCATAAGTGTAGAGGAATTAATGATTGATTTAGAGATTTGAAGAAGAGTAGAGGCAGTAACGATTGATTTTAGAGATTTGAAGAAGAGAAGAGGAAGTAACGATAGATTTAGAGTATAACGTTACCTTGAAACTTTGTAGAAAACTTCTTGAAACCGATTAAAAGTGAGTTGCAGATTTGAAGGAAATCGTGATTTGAAAATTGAAGGATCGTGAGAGGCAAGAACGTGGAACGTGAGGTAGGGGGCTAGGCTTTCAAGGAGCGTATTGATTGTAAAGAGAAAACCTAAAATATGGCAAATTAGTTAGGGTTCAAAAGTTGGGCTGAAATTAAATCTTGTTTTTAGCCCATTATTATAACTTCCCCTAATAAAACTTACTAAAATAAAATTTATTTTTATACTTATCATATTCTGTTTTGTTTCGTTTTATTCCATGAAAATTTCTTAAGATTAAATTTTTTATTTTTATTCTAAATATATAAGATAAAGGTGATATATCATTTTAAAAAGTAACTTATAAACATTTTAATAAACATTTAAAACAATTTATAAACATTTCAATCTCTAAGTAATTTACTAGCAGTATAGTTTATAACTTATGTTTTAATTACGAGCATTGAGATACTTTTAAAAGTTAAAAATTGACTTTTATATCTTATTTTTATATTGTATATAAATATTTCAAGTTGACTAAGTAAAAAATAAATACATATTTTATGCATCAAACTACTATCCACGTACACATTTTCAGTCATATAATATTTTTAGGCATATAATATCCTTACAACTAATAGCTCGGTATAGCAAACCAATTTTTGTAAACACTTCAACCCGTAAAAAATAAGCTCATTATAACTTTAAATAGATTAATTAATTATTAAAAAATAGTTTGATTAATATGCGGGAAATGTATGCATATGGTGAATATTTTGAATTTCGAACGAGTACATGCACAACTTACAAGCTTCTAAATCGGCCTATTTGTAAATCTTCAAATGGTTCTCGAGCTTTCATTCTCGAAAGAGTCAATAGACTTAATTCTAATTTCATTACTTTATTTTGAATTGGAGGAGCTCAATTAATCAAATACAATTCCATCCATGTACGATGTACCGATTGGAGGGATGGAAATCCAATCATTCCAAAATTAAATAACTTATAAAAAAACTTAATTAACAATATTCTTTTCTGAAACAAGCTGAATTTTTAATGTAAAAAATCAATTGAATATGTTTTTTAACTTCATTTTTGTTTTTGAGTTGATTTAATTGAGAACTGTGGTGGTTCAATAATGGAGTAAATTTTAAAAAATGACCATGTGGTTTATGTCATTTTCGAAATGGATCTTGAAAAATTTTGGATCTTAAAAGAGGGAATTGAGGTTTGAAACGTTAGCAAAGTAAGGTTTTTTCATTGACACCGTCAATGATGATGACGTGGAAAGGGGCAATTTAGTAAAAGTACTATTCATCATCTTCTACCCCTAGTTCTTTCCCTAATTCACACACTGCCACCATCTCATTCTCGCCTTACCACCTGCAACCTCCATTCTTCATCGCGCCACTTCTCACCGTCGCACCATCATCACAGTCCGCCACCCTCGCTACTTCTCCCCTTCGACGTTCAAAGCCAATCGCTCTAACCGACACCACAAACCCTCACCCCTCGTCACTTGCTTCTCCCTTTCATCGCTCACAGCCAAACTCGCCACCACTCATCCAGTCGCCCGTCGCTTCACCACCTGCAACCTCCTCACTACTTCTCCCCTTCGACGTTCAAAGCCAATCGCTCTAACCGCCACACCACAAACCATCACCCCTCGTCACTTGCTTCTCCCCTTCATCGCTCACCGCCAAACTCGCCACCACTCATCCATTCACCCGTCACTTCAGTCCGCTAACTCCCCTCTGCTCGTCAATTACAAACTCGCCACCCCTCGACAGTCCGCCCATCATTAGCCACCTACCACCTTAATTCAGCCTGTCTCGCCAAACTCGCCACCACTCATCTAGTCGCCCGTCACTTCAGTCCGTTAACTCCCCTCTGCTCGCCCCTTCAGTCCGCTCCTAATCACCACTGAAAATTGAAAAGAGGGAATAAAAGTTTGAGATCTTGGATATTGTAAGGTTTGATCAGAGGAGGAGGAAGAAGAAGAAAGAATTGACTTTTACCAAAATACCCTTTGCCACGTCATCATTCTTAACGGTGTTAGCAAAAAATCCCTTAATTGATAAGGGTTCGAAAGCACTGTCCCCTTTTGAGACTTAAAAAAATACAGGGCTCCTTTTAAAAACGACTCAACGTGATCATTTTTTAAATTTTACCCACAATAATTATGAAGATGAAGCACATATGGTAATTATGTTATCATAATACTATAATAGAGTTGCCACCATTTCCTGTCCACTATCTATCTTTGCGTTGAGTGCTTGTAAAAAGTAACCCGCCCAAATCTCATTCTCCCCTCTTTTTCGCTTTCGGTCATAACAGCTCAATCAGAGATAAACAATACATTCTCCCCTTCGAATCCTCTCTTTCCAATTATCCTTCGGATCTGCACCACTCGCGCGCGGAGGAACACCGGAACGCTGGTAGGGATTCGAGTTGAATCCATGGAGGAGAAGCTGATTTCCAGGTTGGAATCTGCGGTTTCGCGATTGGAGGCGCTATCCACATCGGGGATCTCTGCGCGTTATGCGGTGGATTTTTCCGCAAATGATGCAGCCGTTGCAGCTTCATCGGATCCCGCGGTTATTGCGTTCGACGATCTCATGACGGAGTACTTTGGTAGGGTTTCTACTGCTGCTCAGAAGATTGGAGGTCAGGTTTTGGATGTCACCAAGATTGTCCAAGAAGCTTTTGATGCTCTCAAGGAACTTCTGATTAAGGCTAAGCAAACTCAGGTACTGTTTTTTTTTTTAAATTTATCACTGATTTCTGATGTCTGGATTCTTGCTATTGAGCTTCGATTATAATGTTCTTTTCGCTTTTATTTAAATTTATTTGACGAATACTTTTGATTGTTCAATTATGGATATCAAACATTAAATTGTCGCATGTTTTGTCTAATTTAAGTTATAAGCTGTAAAGATATAAGGTGAACTACGGAGCCTATGTAAATTTGTGTAATATCAGTATAATTTAATAGATTCCACAATTATGGCTGTGCTTTGAGCGACCAGGTCCATGATATTACACATTACTGCATATGGAGTGTAGACGTAGTTGAAACTTGAAATGGGTTTGATTTGCCTCTCGATTGCACATTTTTCTAGATCCTTACTTATAGATATATGTTTGTTTATGTGTATGGTCTGGCACCCTTCGTTTTTACATATGTAGTGAAAATTGAATGGGTTCTGTATGAAATACGGAAATGTGTCTAGGACATGAGAACTTAAGAGCAAGTTTCCTTTCATTAGGTGTGATGTATTTTTTGGAGTCTTGATTCTAAAAAGTTCAGAAAATTTAAAAGCAAAGCCATGTCATATATAGGTTTACAAAATCTTATCTCTGTCTGTATTTATAGGTATGGCATTGTCTCAGTCTTTGACTTTGCACATCAAAGTCCATAACTGCGAATGGATGTTCTAGTTAGTGTTCAAGAACTATAAGATGAAGTATATGGGCACATAGTAGAAACTAGATTTGGGCATTGGTCATACATTTTCTTTTCACTTCCTTTTCATTCCCTAGTTTGCCGCTCCATTTTGCTAAAGAAACTGAAGTTTGGATGTTAATCTGGTTAATTTTGATGGTGTAGAAACCTGATGTTGCGGGGCTTGCTGAATTTCTCAAGCCACTCAACAATGTGATCGTGAAAGCAAATGCAATGACAGAGGGAAGGAGATATGATTTTTTTAACCACTTGAAGTCTGCTGCTGATAGCCTGTCAGCTTTGGCATGGATTGCCTATACAGGAAAAGATTGTGGTAAGCAATTTCTGTGGATATTTTGACATTCATACAGTAGCATGTACTTCTTGAATTTATGGTTGGACTGAGATGAATTATTCTTATCCTAGGTATGAGCATGCCTATTGCACATGTTGAAGAAAGTTGGCAAATGGCTGAATTTTACAACAACAAGGTTCTTTACTTTAAACAATTTGCTGATATTTGTTTTACTTTAAACAGTCTAAATAAACTTATGATTGTCATACTATGTAAAATCTTTGAACTAATGTTATTTTATTGTTGCTAATTATGTGAATTGCAACACTCAGATTCTTGTGGAATACAGAAGCAAAGACCCGAATCATGTTGAGTGGGCCAAAGCCTTAAAGGAGCTTTATCTACCAGGTTTGAGGGATTATGTTAAGAGTCATTTCCCCTTGGGTCTGACATGGGGTGCCGCTGGTAAACCACCAACTACTTCTCTATCTAGAGCTGCTGGACCAAGTGCTCCTGCTCCTCCGCCTCCTCCATCAGCTTCTCTCTTTAGTGCTGAATCTTCTAAACCTTCATCATCAAAACCAAAAGAAGGAATGGCTGCTGTTTTCCAAGAAATCAACTCAAAGTCTGTGACATCAGGTAGATTCTTTTTCAGATTAAGAATCCTTCCATTTTTACCCCAGATGTATGAAAGGATGCTCTGAGGTCCCTTTCTTGTCTCCTAGGTCTAAAAAAGGTCACAGCTGATATGAAGACCAAGAACCGTGCTGATAGAACTGGTGTTGTGGGTGCCAGCGGAAAGGAAGTGCATACTGCTTCACCTGCATTCTCCAAGTCTGGGCCTCCGAAACTTGAGCTTCAAATGGGTCGCAAGTGAGAATTCACCATGTTTGTATTCTGGTCTAATTTCCTTTTGAGCTGTTGAATTGATGTAGTATTTGGTTTGCGTTTTGCATATGTTTCTTTATAGGTGGGTTGTTGAGAATCAAGTTGGAAGAAAGAATTTAGTAATTGAAGACTGTGATGCAAAACAGTCCGTGTATATTTTTGGATGCAAGGATTCTGTTTTACAAATTCAAGGTAACCTTTTAATCATAAATAAACATGCTTAATATTTCTTTATATAGTCTTTCTAGGCTTATGTAACACCGTAGAACCCGGAACTTCAACTCTAGGATGATCAAAATTTAACCAAAAAGTATGCTTTGAATGCTACAAACTAAAATGGGGAAACAAATGTATGCTTGTTCCAAAACTCAAAATAATCCTAACCAGCCCTTGTAAATTATCAAATTAGGTTTTGAGTTAAATGCTATTAACATATAAATTTTAAGAGTCCCTTTTCTCCAAGATGGGCAAGACTTCTGTTCATTATGCTTGTTGGGGAGCAAAATATGCCAGGTTAACTTCTGTTGTGCATTGATATATGTTAACTTCATAAGGATTTCAACAATGTGCAGGGAAAGTGAATAATATAACAGTTGACAAATGCACAAAGATGGGAGTTGTATTTGAGGTTAGTGTGGAATATCTTCTTATGTAAAATTGGCCTGCCGCTCATTTTAAATATTCTAATATAAACAGGATGTTGTGGCTGCTTGCGAGATTGTAAATTGCAATGGCGTTGAGGTGCAATGCCAGGTATGTGTTGATTTTAATTCTTATTTTTAGAAGATAACGCATCTGGGTTCTAGGATATCAAATTGCATATTGTTATTTCAATTGTCAATCCTCAAATAAGTAGGCTTTTTTTTTTTTTAGTTTATGCATGGGATACCAGTGTTAAGAGCTACAAACTTAGTGTTTCATTGCAGGGTTCAGCTCCAACAATTTCTGTGGATAACACATCAGGCTGCCAGTTGTATTTGAGCCAGTATTCTTTGGGTGCATCTATAACTACTGCCAAGTCTAGCGAGATCAATGTTTTGGTACCTGGTTCAGAGCCTAATGGTGATTTGGTAAGTTTAAAATTGTCTTTACTTCTCAAGAAGCTTGTTACTTCGTTTTCACATTTCTAAATCCAAATTCACTGATCTTATGAAGAGGGCACTGTGGATGGATGAGTTGACTGGTTTTATGAGCAATTTTATCATATTTGTATTTCTTTTTCAACCTTTTTATGGTTCAGTTGTATATTGATTATTCCATATCATGGAGAAAGTTTATGAGGTAAAAGCTCTGAATATTGGAGGTCTGGAAGATGCATTGGTTCATTAATACTCTTGAGTGCACCTCATTTTGGACTTCTTGTATGCTAATTTAAGCATATATGTGGATGATATTGACTTAAAACACAGTAACTAATTGGATTAAAATATTAAGATTCCTTAGTCCCTGCAATTTATGACATCTCATAACATGAGACATCTATATGCTTGAAATATATGTTTGGGATGTGCTGTGCCTCCTTAGCATTTTACCCATGCAGAGATCAGCATATCCTGTGTCAGTGTGATACCCATTTATTTCCGCATATGTCACCAATAGGGACTAGTTCATAGAATTTAAGATATGCTGGGGGTGTGGGGGGCTATCTCATCTCTAGTTTGTTTGACCATATTATAGAATCCTCCTATTTGTGCAATCTGTGCATATGTTTAACTCTTGAAATCAGACCCAAATCGTCTAATGTTTCCGAGCCTCTTAATGAAGTAGTCTACTGTTAACTATATCTTTGGTATAAGATATTTGTTAAAGTGACTGGCTTGTCACATTAATCTATGTTTTTAGTGTTTGCTTAATCTATGACTATTTCAAGTACATATATGTAATAAGCATATTTTTATGTTAAAATGATGGATAGTTAATTTGTGTACAGTTACGACCAATCTCAAGTAAGCATTATGAGAGTGCTGTTAGTAACCAAAGATCTGTATAGAAACATTAATTTCGGGATCATATTGATTGGAAACTGTCAAATGGTACCGCTATCAAAAGATAGGCGAGGATTTCCTACGAAAATGCTCTCTCTCGCAAAATAATAATAATAAAAAAAAAGGTTCTGATCATGGTTTCAGTAAGCAGGGACTTAAATATATGGAAAAATAAGTAAGCTCACTAGTGTTGCTCCTGAAGTTTGAGCATTACTTGCTTTGTTATGAATAGGTTCTGTTTATGTTGGGATTTTTGGTTCTGCTCCGTGCTTTATGTCGTCTCCCATATTCAAAAACTGTGTATTTGTGCTCTGAATTAAAATACTAAACATATTGGACTTTGTTTTGTAGGTGGAGCATGCCTTGCCACAACAGTATATTCATACTTACAAGGATGGCGGCTTTGAAACTACTCCAGTCTCTCATTCTGGAGGTTAATCTGAGTTGTTGGTTTCCCCTTCTTTATTTTATTTATTCTTTTGCTTTCTACATTGACATAGTGGTTTCTGTCAATATAGCGTTTGCTGCGCAAGTTTTCTGCTATTGGTTATTCTCATGTTTTTGTTTCTTGGGTTTAATCAATTATTGGAATTTCCTTCATGATATTTTGAGTTGTATTTTTCTACACTGTTTTCTGACTAGGGATTTGTGTTGTGATCAGACAGAAGTTTGGTATTATTATTGCTTTTGTGAACTTCTTTTAGCCTTCCTCTTAACCTCTAATGTACATCATCAATATCAGCACCATTAACTGACACTCCGGCCTTTCTCACTAATGGGCAGTGTTTTCAGGCCCGCCCCGCAAGTCTGACCGGGAAACCTGGATCCGGTGACATGAACGGGCTGGATGATACTAAAATCTCACTATGTATGTGACCTATTAAAAACTCATTGACCCGGTCGATTTGATCGGTGACCCGGTGCAGATTAATAGGTCAATGATAAGATAAATTATAGTGTTTAATGTTCAAATAAAAATCCAATAAATCCTAACCTAGACAATTTGTAAACGTTTTATGAATTTAGTTTCAATGATTTCTTGTTCTTTGATCTTAAAGTAAAACATTTAGCATTGCTCTGCTTCACTTTTTAAGAATCAATAATTTTTGATTTTTTTAAGTTTGAATATCGATCATCATTTAGTTATTTTGCTTTATGCTTTCCTTTTTTTTTTATTTGGTAAACATAAATCATCAACTCCCTCAATTATTCTCATTTAACCTACTGCCTTTCTAAATTTTGACTATGCAGATCTCTTAACTTAACGAAGTGCATTTGTTTGCTTTTATATGTAGTTGTCAGTTTTTTATCGGAGAGAAAATATTCAATAAATGATATTTTTGAAAATATGCTCTTTTTTTGTAAAAAAATTTCCTCCGTAGTGAAATGGGAATCTATTTTTAAGTTTATTCTCAGTTTTTCAAGTTTTTGAGAAGCATTTATGGGCTTTTCTTCGGTAGTGAACACAATCAAATTTGTATGTGTTTCAACTCCATAAAACAATTTTTGACATAACAAAATTGGAACTCCTTAATATTTGAATTTTTCTTATATTTGCTAATATTCGATTTCATCTCTCTTTTAGAGAAATTTTTTTGCAGTTCTCGTCCCTGTTTATGTGAAACAAGAAATTGATGTTTTTAAGATGACAACCAGTCATGTAAGTTGTAACTCAAGACCAATTATGACATGGTAAATAATTTTTTTTTATTAAATGAGGAGTCAAAAGGCGACACAAGAACAAGAGGGTAAACTAATCCCCGCAAAATTATCTAGCATGATTTGAATACCACCATGCATTGGATCATGGAAGACATGACCTCCCACGGGAAGATCACGGGAAAAATTGGTCAAAAAATCCGCACATCTGTTACTTTCTCTGTATACATGGTTCAATCTTACATTCCACTCCCATTTCAGGAACTTATTGATACCGATAATAAGACAATAATGATCATTGACAGCTGGAACCTCTTTGGTAATGGCCTCCATTTGCACAATGACGTTACCATGACCAAAATCTCAAGCCAATTTAAGACCTTCCTGTACACCCCACAGCTCGGCTTTAATCACATAACACACACAAATGTTTCTACCAAACCCGAGAACCTGATTCCCATTCGAATCTCTGAGGATGCCACCAGCTGAAGCTCGATTGTTCTCCCCTATTAACAGAACCATCCGTATTAAGTAAAACCCAGCCCATAGGTGGAGGGGACCAACCAATACAACTCCAATTTTTCTCTACTCTGGTGCCATCCTCACAAATTCCATTAGCTTTAGCGCATGAACCATCAAAGCCCAAAATTCAAGCCACCAACGAATTGGGAACCTGCAATTTAGGACCAAAGATCTTTCCAAATGAAGCAACAAGTTATACCAAAGATAAGGCCCCAGTTAGCAAACTTTCCCAGCCAAGTGTTGCACAGAGTGATAAGGAGCCAATTCTGAAAATCCCATTCAAAGAACTCCTCAACGGCATCTGGCATCAAAACATTCCACACAGCTCTGCAAATGGACACATTCGAATAACATGATTAATAGACTCCACACCTAAAAATCACATCTCCTACATCAGTCAAATGGCGCCTCACGAAGCTTACCTTTCATCCAATTCAGAGCCAGAGAAAAGAAGCACTCTTTCCGGTCCTTTCCAGCTCCAAATGCCTTTCCACATCACCGAGTTTCTCCTCGCCTCACCAGTGCTATTAATGCACTTATAGACCGAACTTACCGTAAACTTGGCGTTGGTTGATTCCTGCCATTTGCCAAAATCCATGGTCCATATTTGTCTCCCCCCTATAAAAACACAGCAGCAACCTGGAGAAGGCAAGAGTATGGCAAATTATCTTTAAAGAGGTCCCAATCCAACTTCCATCTTAAAAAACAAGTGTTTCAACCAAAACTTCATTTTTTTCTTTCATCTCTATTTGAGGGAATTCTAACGTGTGGACCACTTGAAGTAGAAAATCGGTATAACTGGAACAAGCGGACCGTACTCATCGTACACATTCTAAGAGATTAGGGATGTCAACGGGGCAGGTTTGGTGCGGGTGGTGTAATTTCCATTCCGCACTCGATACTTTCGGGTGCGGTTTCGGATTTTCCCCATTTAATGTATCGGGGATTTTTTGACACCCATTCCGCACCCATGCGGGTGCGGTTGGGTTTCAGATAATCCCCGCCCAAATCCTAGTTTGTATTAGAAGTGATTTATACGTTTTATTTTCTTAATGCGAGCAAAGTTTGAACCCAAACAACTAATGATATAAAAATCTAAATTGTAATAATAAAGCAAACGTTTAAAATTATCCCAAATTACATTAATAAAGTTTGCATTTGAACTAAATCATTTAACATTTGTAAAAATTCATTTATATTAATATATTATTTAAAAATAAATATATTTTATATTTATATATTATTTCGGGTATGTTA
>CAOJBI010353276.1:0-10807 GCA_948277035.1 Euphorbia corollata
TACAGCCCCTTCAGCTTGGCAATTATATATGCACTCTACAGCCCCCTCGAGCTGAATGGGTGATTCAGATATTTATAAGAGCCCTCATTTTTAAAGGGTGATTCAGATGTTTATAATGGATTTACTTACAGATGTTTAATGAGTGGTTTAGCTCAAGGGGGATGTAAAGTGCATAATTGTCAAGTTGATGGGTGATTC
Organism: Euphorbia corollata; assembly: GCA_948277035.1. NCBI lineage: Eukaryota > Viridiplantae > Streptophyta > Magnoliopsida > Malpighiales > Euphorbiaceae > Euphorbia > Euphorbia corollata. Next base: position 199 of record CAOJBI010353276.1, read on the forward strand.
AGATGTTTATAAAGGTCCTCATTTTTAAAGGGTGATTCAGATGTTTATAATGGATTTACTTACAGATGTTTAATGGGTGATTTAGCTCAAGGGGGATGTAAAGTGCATAATTGTCAAGTTGAGGGGCTGTAGAGTGCATAATTGCCAAGTTGAGGGGGTTGTAGAGTGCATAATTGCCAAGTTGAGGGGGCTGTGGAGTGCATTATTGCCAAGTTGAGGGGGCCGAAGAAGACAAGTGAAAGTTCAGGGGGGTAAGTGGTAAAACAAGACAAGTTCAGGGGGGCAAGTATGCATTTAGCCAAGAAATTAAAGAATGTATTACTAACCTACTACTGAAATAATAATAAAAATACTAACTACTAACTGAATGTATGATTTAATTCCGCATTGATGGATGTATATATATTTTATTGAATATTTGAGTAAATAATCAAGCTGGTATATTAAATAAAAAATGATTAGGGTTACAGGATAAATATAATAAATTTTGTTATTAAGAAATATAAAAATTTGAATCAAATGCGCTAGTAACAATTTTATTCCTAACTCAGAATCTCATTTTCATCGGTATAAAAATCCCCCTCGGATCAGTATACCACAATTCCCGGTGGAGCTGAACCGGGTGGCGACTCCAATTTTAAACAGGATTTTCGAACCTGCCCATTTGTTAATATTTCCTTTAATATTCATCCAAAGGTTAATAATATTAACTATTTTTGTCAAAAGGCCATAAGAAATCGGGTTTAGAAAAAGTGAATATATTAATGAATCCTAAGTTTATTAATTTATTTATGGTAATTTTAATCAAGTTTATCAAATGATCTAAACCTATAATTTATTTGTTTTTTTTTTTTGTGAATAACAAAATAATTAAACATTATTTTCTTCGAGTATAATAGGAGTAAGTAATCAAGTTTATTAAACTTTGTTTATACCAAGTATAAAATTCCATCTTTTTACATATTCCATCATAATTATTGGGTAAATGAATATGTTTATAACTTGAATAAAGTAAATTTAAGATACGACTTTCAGCTAATAACCAAAAACGTCAATTTTTGCATAATTATTCTTTTAACAGAGGTTTATACCAAGTATAAAAATGACAACTCAATCATAAAATCAATATCATTTAAATATTTTGTCTATCCGACTTCCACAATCAACTTATCGACTTTTGATTTCAATAATTAATTTAATCATCTTTTACGCTCGCAAAAGCACCGCCCGCTCACAGTGGCAACTTTTCATTATAATTTTTAACACGCCGTGTAAAAAACTCGCCCGCTCACACGGGCCGGGCTTAATAGATTTATTATGTATGTCCAAACCTTGCTTTCTAATAACAAGGCTTTAAAAGGGCTTGGATATGGCCGGGTTTTATACTAAATAGCATGTCCAGAACCCTTTCACTAGTACAAAAATGCCTTTTTGTATCGCCTTATTTGTATCGGTTTTTCAAAAACCGATGGGAATACTAGAGCATTTCCATCGGTTTTTGATAAACCGATACAATTGGTATTAAAATATGCTTTGGTTAATATCAATTGTATCGGTTATTCCAAAACCGATGGAAATGCTTATAGTATTTCCATCGGTTTGTATAAAACCGATGGAAATACTCATGCGCATTAGAGCATTTCCATCGGTTTATATAAAACTGATGGAAATGCTTATAGTATTTCCATCGGTTTGTATAAAGCCGATGGAAATACTCAAAGCATTTCCATCGATTTTATACAAACCGATGGAAATGCTCTAATGCGCATGAGTATTTCCATCGGTTTTATACAAACCGATGGAAATACTCTAATGCGCATGAGCATTTCCATCGGTTTTCATGCTGCTTCAAGGTTTTTTCAATCGGTTTTATCAAGAACCGATACAATTGACACCCAATTGTATCGGTTTGGAAACCGATACAAATACGTATCGGGCTATTGTATCGGCGGCATTTGTATCGGTTCAAAACCGATACAAATAGTTAAAAATAACAGATACAATAGCCCCTTTTTGTACTAGTGACCATTAATATAATTTTAAGCTTTCATATTTCATCCATGGTGTTCTCACTCATGAAGATGAGTGAGTAGTCTATTCTGCCAAGACATTCCTTTGGAAGGAAAGCTAAGTAATATTTCTTCCTTACTTGTTACTTTCTTTCTATTTTAACTTTGAATGTATTGTGTGTAAGGATGCATATTTTATGTGAATGAGAGCTCCATTTGCTAAATAGTCTTAGTTACCATGGACCGAGAGGTGAAATAGCTAGGACTGAACACTTGCACATACTCATTAAACTTGAGACCGAGAGGAGATAGTTGATAAGCCAAGGGTTATACCTATATATGTTTGACTAAACATAATGAGGGTTAGATTTTCTTAAGATGGACCGAGAGGTGAATTAACGGAATTTGATCTAGAAACTAAGTGAGACTGAGAGGAGATCTTAGGGAGGATAGGTCAAGAGACCTTGGATACTGAAATTATTCAAAGGAAAGAACACACATATAGGAAGAAAGACTTAGGTTGCTGGATGGGGAAGGGATTGGTGCTTTTAATTATTTTTCTGTAGCTTTTATTTATCAAACTCTCTGTTTATTTTTTGTTTACGCAAACACTCAACACCACCTCAATCGATAGAGAATTTACTTTATAGCAAACTCTTAGAGCGATTACTAGGGAAACACTTAGACTATTTCACTTACTCCTTGAGGATACGACACTTGTCTTGCCATCATTACACATGACCCTAGCGCACTTGCTAGGTATGACTGATCAGGCATAACAGTAAGATATAGTGTTCCCAAAGAGAATATGTAGGTCGCACGACTTCACAAGGTAAAGAGTATGTGATGGTCTTGTACGGAATGTGAACCGTCAAGTGCAAGTGGGAGATGTTGGAAATAACCGGTCCGTCTATGACCGGGACAACCGGGTCAAAGGATCCGATCCAATTTAGTTATTTAGAATAAATTGTTAAATTATAAAAATTTAAAGAGTTAATTGCAAATAATCAAAAGTCCGAGGACTTAAAAGGGAATTAACAATGAAACTTTATCTATATAAATGAATTGAAATTGAATGGGCATACAGAAGCATACCAAATCAGTTTTCCTTTCTTCATTATCATTAAATTCATTTCCAAACGGTTTTCCAATCATCCGTTAGTCGATTATCATTTATCAAATTCTGTCGAAATCGTGACAAACAGTTCGTTATCTGATTGTGCATGAGATGTTCTTGACTTCATATATAAACTCTCAAGTATTTTAGATCCGGACAACGAAATAAGGTACGAATACATGTTTAATTCTTTTATTCATTTTTTTCTTCTTTCGAATTCTTTTCATTGAGTTCTTATTCGAATTAAATAAAATATTAAACAACTCTCAAATTTTTATTAAGAGGTTTCTTTAAGAAACAAAGTAACTTGTCAATCCTTGTAGTGTGAAAAAAAAGGGTTTATATAGCTTTGATCAAGTGCGGGAAAATTTTGTACTAAATGGCTGCACCAGAAGATAGTTTTTGTGACTTATCATGCAAAATGACAAGTCATATCGCTCGAAATAGCTGGGTTGTCATAGAATATAATTTTCGCCTTATTAGACCGAGTATATCTTTATATATTTCTCGATGAAAGATAACCAAAATAACTTTTATAATTAATATGAAAATCTTATAAAAAAACTAATTGAAAAATATTTGTGCTAACTATTATACTTCAAGCGAAAACGTGATTTTAGCTAAGGGGCTACATGAAAAGTGAACAAGTTAATAATAATTTAATTCTACAAGTCGCCCAATTTTTAAACGCTTATGTGATTTAAAATTCGAAACCAAACTTCCTTTTATTATAATTATTTTAGGTGAATCTTGAATGGGGATTCTCTAAATTTAAAAGTATTTTTAATAAATTGTTTATTGCAATTTACTCCTTGATACATAATAATAATAGACATTGAACAAAAAGAAATAAACTCTACAATAGATATTTCATTTATCTTTTCTAATATGATGTGATAATACGAGTCATCATAAGTTTAAAAAATTGTTTATATATGATAATTTAGATGTAGACAATCAAAACAATATTATTTTAATGTTAAATCAACTAGTTTGCTATCATTTAACTTTTTAAAAAATATAATACAAATTTAAATATACAATTATATCATCTATTTATAAATAATTTATATATCATTAATTAATTAGGATTTTTATTTCACATGTCATACAAACTTGAAATCCACAATCTATTGAAAATGTTCTTATTAGGTGGTACATTTATAAATTTCAGTCAATCAAAACTATTCATCAGAATTTAATTATTAAAAGGATTTACAATGAAATTAAATTTTAACTATTAAGATTGGATAAATAATTAAAATTGAATAAAATTTACAAATAAAATTGGAGATAACGTTGAGTGTATTTTTTTTCGATGAATAATCCTTTTCCGTCTTTTTTTTTATTATTATTTTTAAATGGGTAGGGATGTGATAAATAGTGATGATAATAATAAGATACATATTATTTGGGACCACATCCATTATAACAGCTACAAAATCAATAATTACTAATTAGATATCCAATTATTAGATGCATATAGTAGACACGTTTTAATTTGTTACTGGAGAATTTGTTTTTGTAAATAGGTGCATCTTATGATTGGCTAGATTAAATTGCTTTGGTACAAGATTAGACTTTAGACTTTCGAGTGTACCTGCTCTAATCATGTTACTTTCAAAGCAAAATACTGTAACTAGCAATTTCAGAAATTTAAAATATATCCATTCAGAAAGCAGGCGGGCCCTAAACCAATTGATGTACGAGTAGTCACGAATTTTCAAAGTGATGTATTAAAATTTTCGAACTAAATTGTAATTTGTTTATACGTATTTTTTTATTAAAGAATTTATAAAAACTTTTAGATAAATATTCCATGTTCTTAAAAATCTCGTTTAGGTGTCGTCTTGATACCATCAAGGCGTAGGTTTTTAAAACACAGTTGTTGAGTTTAAAGCATAATTGGCTTCAATTTTGTTTTGTCTAATGCTCATGATAATCCAGGACCAGTTCCCTTTAACCCGTTTCTATTCAACCCTAGCCTTAAAAGCTCTCTTTGTTGTCTCCTCTCTTTGCCCCTCTTTTTGCTCCCTTAAACTGAAATCTCTTTTTTCTTTGTTGAATCACGAAGCCATGTGCTCTGCTTGACCTCGAAGCTTCCTTGGCACGTGATCTCTGCAAGTGGGCTGATTCTGTTACGAGGCAATTACTAGTTTCTATATAAAAGGGGGAAGAGAGGAGTTGTAATAGGTATGCTTGTTGATTTCATTTCTTTAGGGTTGCATGTTAGTTCTTTCGGGTTTCGACCTTGATTTATGAGCTCTGTTATTCAGTTCTTCTCCATTCCTCTTAAGATTCAATAGCATCAGGTTATTGTTGCTTGTTCTTGAGAGTTTCTGGATGTTTATGACTATTATCTTGTACCTTGACTCATTCTTTGCCATCCAATAAAACTACCGAAATCCTTTGCACGTGCATGTACCTTGATAATCGGTAGTTGTAAATCCGATTGGAGGGAAGCACCTTAAAAATCTTATGTTAATCAGTTTGATATGCGACTTGTATGCTTTAATTTGTATCAAATTTTGTTAAAATTGCAACAATTAGTATCAGAGCTGTTTAACGATTATGTGTTTTGATTTCCTATTAAATCTTGTTGCATGTTGTTTGGGCGTTTAATTCAGTTTCTGCTCTTGAAGGCTTAAATCTTTTTGGCTATGCTCTAACCTTGTGCCTGTTATTCTGTAACATGTGTGTTGTGATCTTCTTAATATCTGATTTCGAAGTTACTTTCCTTCCGCTGATAACCTCCTCTGCTTTAATTTCTTTCAGAAATTTTCTCTCTTGTGATTGATCTTATACTGCTTGTTGATGTGTTGATGGTTTTAGTATCATCTCTGTCAGAATCTTTGCCTGATTAAAATTGCAAGTTGTGATTTGGTTCCTCTTCATAATCCGCTGCTATTTGTTCCTTGCTGAAATTAGTTTTTTTATTTCCTGAAAAATCATTGAATCTGTGATTGATTCTAATTTCGCAAGTTTACTGATTTTTTGTCTTTTCTTTTTGTGTGAGGGATTAATTGTTTCTCTAGATTTCATTTTTGAATTTGTAAAAGTTACTAGAAAATTTGCAAAGGTACTATTTCTATCCATTCTTTAAATTTCCTGTCGTAATATATCCTTACTGCACTGTTGAAAGAAGAAAAGCTCAGGATTGTAAGTTTCCTCTCTCAATCTTTAATATGCTGAAAATTCCATGCATGGGATTGGTTGTGAGTAGTAACATGTTTACTATATTTGTTAAATGATTTGTGATTCAATTGTCAAATCTAAAATATTCTAGTTTTGCTGGTTCATGCTTGGTGTAATTAAGTCTGTATCCATATTCACACCATTTAAATCTCAGTTCCTGGCAATTGTCTCTTGGCATGTTAATTTTGTGAGAAGTTTATGCTATATCTGTTGTTTTGTTGCCTAGTTTACTAATTAAGTTTTGTTTGTTTTTCCCTTTTGTAGTCTGATAGGGGTCATTTTGACCCTATCTTTTGATTGATTATTGCTCAATTTATGGTGTGATTTTAGTTATTTGATGTTTAGTTGCATATTTTTAGTGTGTTTTAAGTTTTGTTTGGCTTTTTGTTTGTATTATAGGTTTTTATAGTTTTTCGTGTGTTTTATGTTTTGTTTCATTTTAATTTTGATGCCTTAATGAGTTTTGTTTGAGTTTTCTATCAGGATCTAAGTTGGAGTAGCGTTCGGTTTAAGGCAGAAGTAAAAGAGCCAAAAAGGAGAGACGTGCATTGAAGTTTTAAAGCCAGAATCGCCCAAAACAGAAGGGTGCACGACGTTGTGTACCCAGGAGCACGCCGTGCACCTGACCAAGAAAAATCGGCCAAATCAGTAGGGTGCACGACGTCGTGAACCTAGGAGCACGCCGTGCACCCTGCGTTTCTTTGTTTAAATACTCTCTTTTCTACCCTAGCAGCCACACCGACCTAGAGGCAGAAAACCAGCGACCAAGCGGCCACCAAGCACCAACTTTTGATCTGATAACCGTCTTAGTTCTTAGCTTGAAAGAAACTTTAGCTAAGCAGTTTAATTTTGTTATTCGGATTCATAGACTGTTTGCGGTAGATTGTTCTTTCTCTTTTTCTCCTGTTGAGGTGTTCTTCAAGTTCATCCAAAACAGTTCATCTCCGATTGAAGGTCATTGCAATAGGAATTTATCGATGCCAAAAAGGGCATAAGTTCTACTTGATCCCTTTGTATTTATTATTCTATTTCTTGACACTGTAAACGGTTAATTCCATTGTAATTTTTACCCTTTTGTTTTATGAAACTTTGGATTAATTAATTGAATTTATTTGTTGATGTTATCTTATTCGATTGAGTTATTTTGCAATTTGAGTGAGTCCGACGAAGTTTTAATATTTTATTGATTCATATTTGTGTTGCGACCTAGATTAATCCCTAGGCAACCATTAGGACTGATAATCCTATGAAACATAAGTAACCCTATTTTCTGAATCGACGAGTTAACCTACCTCTAATCAAGGGTTATTAGGTTAAGTGTTTCAAAAACCTAAGGTAGCTCATGCATATTGCTTAATAACAATTTTGGAATTATAATATTTGATTAGGGTTCGTTAATCCTTGTTGAGTTAGCAAGCGCCATCTCCATTATCTTTCATAATCGAGTTAGAATCGCTGTTTAGGTCTAGCATCCCGAAGAGCATAACAGATTATTTGTTTGGTCATTGGATTAATTTAGTGTAGAAGTAGATTAGCTATAAAAAAAATCCCTTAATTGATAGTTCAAACATAGAGAAATCCCTAGTAGCTTGGTTGTTTGTTACTTTTCCTAAGGATCGATAACCTGGACAAAACCAGAACTATAACTTGTCAACGATAGGTACACTGCCTTAGTTGTGCGACTACTAGTGTTAGTTTTAAGCTTCCACTCAGAGCCCATCATAGTCTTATGCTTGTTGTTTAGGCCCAGTCTAGGTTTAGTATATTGTGCATGTTTTTGGTCTGTTATCTTGAAGTTGCTTATCTTCTTTGAGTTCTCTAAGGTTGTTGTTTCTCTATTCCTAGTGATTAGGCTAGTTTCTTCTTCTCCGTGTTTTATCTCTGCTGCCTTTTTAAAATGTCGATAAATAAGATGAGTCTATAAAAGTTTGACTTGAAGTTTGATTTTTCGCTTTGGAAAGATAAAATGAAAGCTATTCTTGTACAAAATAAGTGCAGCAAAGCACGTTTTGGCATCAATGACTTGTATTCTTCCTTAACTGAGGTTGAGAAGCAAGATATATTAGAATTGTCTTATTATACCATCATTCTAAATTTGTCGGACAATGTCCTTAGGAGAGTTAGAGACTAGGAAACTGCTTAGTTGTTATGGACTAAACTAAATAGTTTGTACATGGTTACTAACACTGCTAGGACAACTTACCTTAAGGAGCAATTTTTAAGTTTTAAAATGGATTCTTCAAAAAATGTAGATGAAAACTATGATATTTTTCAAAAGCTTGTAAATTATTTGGAAATGTTTCCGTTAGTGTCACTGATGAAGATAAGTTAATAATTTTGTTATATCCCTAAAAAATTTAAGTCCATAAAAGAAGCCTTAAAATATGACCGAGGGCATTTAGAAGTTGATGATATTATTGTTGCCCTTAAAATAAAAGAGCTTGAAATTGAGTGTGAGTCTAAAGGTAAAAGTCAGTTTGGTGAAGGTTTGTTTATTAAAGGGAATAGTAATGGAAATAAGTCAAAGTCCTTTAAAAATAATAACTTTCAGCATTGTAGTAAGTCTAGCAATTCTAATTTGCATAATGATAGTGGTGAACCTGGTTTTAATGATAGAATTGTGTGCTATTATTGTAAGAAAATAGGTCGCACTAGGAGAGCAAAGCTAGGATAAATAAGTTGAAATTTGAAAATGTAGAGCAAGGTGGAGTTAATAACATTGCTGTTTAAGATGATTGTGAAGTTTTGAATGTGAGTCAAAACTGTGGTTTAAATTCTTGGATTTTGGATTCTGGTTGCATCTTTCATATGTCTTCTAGAAAGGATCTCTTTGTTAATATTGAGTTGTTTAAGGGAACTAGTAAAGTCATCATGGGAAATGGTTCTACTTGTAATGTTCAAGGGATTATGTCAATTCTGTTTGTATGTGAAAATGGTTCAAATTTGTTTTAAGCAATGTTAGATATGTGCCAAACATTAGGAGAAATCTGATTTCTCTTAGTACATTGGATGGAAAAGGTCCAAATTAATATGCTCAAGGTGGAGTTTTTAAAATGTTATTAAAACTAACAAGTGTTTGTTGAGTAAAAACTTGTTAATGGCCTGTATCACCTTGATGGTTCTGCTATTGCCGGTTGAACTGTTAATATTACTAAATTTGCTGCTATAAATAAGTTTGTTGTTAATAATAATATGCCTGTTGATGTGTTATTTGGTAACTTAAGTCAAAAGAGTATTGAAGATATTAATTCATGTACTAAAAATGTTGTTAATTAATAATGCTCTACTTAAATCTGAAGTTGTAACTAGAAATGATAATCAAAATTGTATAGATATTTCTGATTATAATGGTAATCATGCTACAATAAATGCAATTGTTAGCACGGTCCGCTCAGACATGATGAGGAAATTTACCGACTTCGAATTAAGGGAATGATGTGAGCCGCACGGAGTCGAGTTATCGTATTTATTCGCCAAATAAAAATTCAAAAAATCACAATTCAAAGGTCCAATTTCACAAAACGGACCAAAAACTCGCAAAAAATCAAAACTGCATCGAATCAGGCCCCGACCTACCCCCTAGGCTCCCCGGATTTGGGGGATTCTGCCTCCATAGGTAATTAGCCTGCGAGCTAATTACCTAGGGGGTAGCCTCCCCCTTTTTCCGGGATGCTAGGGGGCTACCCCCTAGATAGGTAATTAGCTCACAGGCTAATTACCCACTTCCTATAAAAGGAAGTGCTCAGCTTCCATTTGAAGCTAGTTTGGTTCCTCGTTTCGCCCAAGAGCAAGTTTCGTTAGTTTTCACTTCTAAACACGTCAAAACTCTATCGAATTCAAGTTTCTTTACTCAAAATCTCACGAGTCTCGATTTGAGTCAAGTTTCCCACGAAAATTCTCGACTCAAACGCGTTAAAACTCGTTCCAAATCGGTTTTACTCGTGATTATAACCATAACTCGAGTCGAAACACTTTCAAATCACTTCAAGTCACTCAATCACTTTCTTTTTCAACTTTTCCTAAAAGTTTTCCATCAAATCTCGACAAACTCGGTCCCGAACTGGTTCTCACATCATCCTGGAACAACGAAAAGGTAACTGAGGGTATTGACTCTAAGCCTTAAATCTTTTATTTTTATTTCATTATAATTAACACTGCATGTTGGAGTAAAGAGCCACTGGAGCTGCTTTACTATTTTAATTTTCAATAGAATGCGTTAATATGTGTAACCGAGTTTGAAGGTGAAGATTATATTTCCCAAATTAGGGGAGATTCCATCCGAATAACA
>CAOJBI010353296.1:0-12197 GCA_948277035.1 Euphorbia corollata
GCCGACCGCCACGTGCGCGCGACCGCTCTGCGCATCCACCGCGATCACCCGCATGCGCTGAAAGCCGCGCTGCACGTAGTCGAAGCTCACGCTGCGGCCATCGCTGCGCCACTGCAGCGGCGACAGCGCATACGGATTGGCGAACAAGGCGGTGTCCACCTCGCGGCGTGTGCCGTCCACGGCAAACAGCACCGGCCGCTCCACATCCACCGCATCGCCAGGCTTGGGATATAGCTGGGTGCGCACGCGCGGCTGGCCGCCGCCTGCAGGCGCCGCTTCCACGCGGGTGACGCGGCGGGCCAACCCGGGACGCACGCGATACACCGCCAGCCTCTGCGAGTCCGGCGACCAGGCGATGCTTTCCGGGTCGAAATAATCGTCTGCGCGGCCATCGTCGCTGAGCCGGGTCAGCTGGCCATCGGCAACACGACGCAGCAGCAGGTTCCAGCCATCGGCGAGCGCTTCCCAACGGCCATCGGGCGAACGGCGCGGCGTGGTGTCGGCTGGCACCGCAGGGTCGCGCACCACACCGAAGCCGCGTGGACGCTGCTGCGTGGCGGCGTCATCGCGGGCGCAGCGGTCGTCCGTCAGGCTGCAACGCCAGGGCGCTTCGCCAAGCGCGAAGCGAATCGCCCCGTCGCTGCGCTCGCCGTCCGGCGCATAGGCAAAGCGCTCGAACGGCAACTGCAACGCGGTGTAGGGTGTGCCGGTCGCTGCACTCAATGCCTGCGCCACGCGCAGCTGGTCGAACGCCGGCGTTTTCTGCAGCGTGGCGACATCCATACGGACGAAGGCGAATCCGCCCGGCACCGTCTTGCGGTAATAGAACGTGCCGTTGTCCTGCCATTGCGCCGGCCAGGCCACGTTCTCGGTCAGCGTGCTCCAGTGCGCGCGCAAGCCCAGCGCGCGTTGGTAGTCGGCCACGCTGGGCGCGGCCTGTGCCGCCGTCGATAGGAACACGATGCACGCAGCCACCCCGTTCAAGCAGCCACGCAACCAGCGCGAGGCACCCGCGCCGTGGCGCAGCTCACTCGCCATCGTCCTCCTCCAGTGCCAGCTCATCGCCGCGCAAGCCGCTGCGCGCGCCCCAGTGATAGATGAAGAATGCAATCACCGCCACGCTCAAGGTGTCGAACGGATGCGCGATCCAGCCGTGACCGCCGAACGTCCCGGCCCAGGACACCGCCATCACCAGCACGAAGAACACGATCAACCACAGCGATGCGCGCACCTGGCGCAGCAGGCGTGCCCTGCCCTGGCGCGATGGCAGGCGATACAGCACATACAGCACGAACGCGACCACCTGCAGGCCAAGCAACCACGACAAGGTGGGCCAGGTCGACCAGTAGACGATCAAGGCGGCAACGATGAACGACAGCGGCCCCAGCACGGCAAGGCCACGGACGCGGAACGGCCGCGGCAAGTCCGGCGCACTGCGGCGCAACGCCGCCACCGTCACCGGCGCCACCGCGTAGCTCAGCACCAAGGCGGCCGACACCACGCCGATCAGGGTCTCCCACGAGGGGAACGGCAGCGTCCAGAAGATCGACAAGCCCAGGCTCAACCACAATGCCGGACGCGGAATGCCCGATTGCGGATCCACCCGCGTCAGCACCGGCAAGAACCCGCCGCTACGCGCCCAGCCGTACACCACGCGCGGGGTGGCATTCATGTAGATGTTGCCGGTACCGCTGGGCGAGACCATTGCATCGCAGATCACCAGCGCAGCCAGCCACGCCATCCCCAACGCCAGCGCGATGTCGTGATACGGCAGCGCAAACACCTTGTCGATACCGCTCCAGCCCGGTGCCAGTTGCGCGGCGGGAATGCTGCCAAGGAATGCCAGCTGCAGCAGCACGTAGATCACCGTGGACAAGGCCACCGACAGGATCAGGGCGATCGGGATATTGCGCTGCGGGTCGCGCACCTCGCTGGCCACCGACACGATCGGGGTCAGGCCCAGGTAGGCAAAGATGATGCCGCCGGCAGAGATCGCCGCTTCCACCCCGGCCATGCCCGAGGGCGCAAACCCGTGCACGCTCAGGTTGCCCGGGTTGAAGTGCTTCATCAGCAGCACGATCACCAGGATCGGCACCAGGAACTTGAAAATGCTGACGATGTTGTTGGCCAACGCAAAGGTCTTGACGCTGAAATAGTTGAGCAGGAAGAACAGCACCAGCAAGGCCAGTTGCACCAGCCAGCCCCACACGCTGGGATGGCTGCCGCCGGGTTGGTTGAGCAGCGGAAACCACGCCGCCGCGTACTGGCGCGCCGCTTCCACCTCGATCGCGATCAGGCTGGAAAACGCGATCAGGGTGATGAAGCCGGTCAACGAGCCGAGCAAGGCGCCATGCGAATACTCCGGGTAGCGCACCACGCCACCGGCACGCGGCAGCGCGGCGCCGAGTTCGCAATACACCAGGCCGAGCAGCAACACCGCGATGCCGCCAAGGATCCACGACAGGATGCCGGCCGGCCCGGCAATGGAAGAGACATGGCTGGCCGAGAACAACCAGCCCGAGCCGAAGATCGAACCCAGCCCGATAAAGGTCAGGTCGGTCAGGCTGAGTCGCTTGTGGAACTTGCCCTGCGTGGTCGCACCGTGTGTGGTCATTGGTCGCCCCGAAGCGTGGATACGCGGTTGGTGTTGCGAAGAACGTCGGCGGGTGATGTCCCGGATCAGTCGCTGGCAGAGGCCTTGGCCGCTGCTGCCGCCGACCCGGCAGCATCTTCGGCGGCATACGGCGAGACACCACCGTCGGCGATGAAGCGGTCGATGCGCGCCTCCAGCACCGGCAATGGCACCGAGCCGGTCTGCAGCACCGCATCGTGGAAATGGCGCAGGTCGAATTTTTCGCCCAGGGCGGCTTCGGCCTTGCGCCGCAGCTCCAGGATCTTCAGCTCGCCCAGGTAATACGACAACGCCTGCCCCGGCCAGGCGATGTAGCGGTCCACCTCGGTGGTGACTTCGTGCTCGCTCAAGGCGGTGTTGTCGCGCAGGTAGGCCTGCGCCTGCGCGCGCGTCCAGCCCTTGTGGTGGATGCCGGTATCGATCACCAGGCGGCAGGCGCGCCACATCTGGTAGGTGAGATAGCCGAAGCGGTCATAGGGCGTGTCGTACATGCCCATTTCCTGGCCCAGGTACTCCGAATACAGGGCCCAGCCTTCGCCATAGGCAGAGATGTAGGCGTAGCGGCGAAACTCCGGCAGCCCCTGTGCCTCTGCCGCCAGCGGCATCTGCAGCGCGTGGCCGGGCGAGGACTCGTGCAGCGTCAGTGCGGTCAGGTTGTACAGCGGCCGCGACGGCAGGTTGTAGGTGTTGACCAGATAGATGCCGGGCCCACCGCGCCCGCCGGTGTAGAACGGCGCCAGCTCCGGCGGTACCGGCTCGATCGCGAAGCGTCGGCGCGGCAGCCGGCCGATGTAATCGCCCACCTTGGCGTCCACGCGCTTGGCGATCCAGGCGGCCTGCTTGAGCAACTGTTCCGGCGTCTTGGCATAGAACTGCGGGTCGCTGCGCAGGAACTGCAGGAAGGCCGGAAACACTGCCTGCCCGGCCGGTGCCTTGAAGCCGCTGGCGGCGATGGTCTGATCCATCTGCGTGCGCAGCTTGGCCACTTCCTGCAGACCGATCTGGTGGATCTGCTCCGGGCTCAACTCCAGCGTGGTGAATTCGCGGATCTGCGCGCGGTAATACGCCTGCCCGTCCGGCAAGGCTTCGCCGGCCAGCGTGGTGCGCGCGCGCGGTTGGTACTCGTTGCGGATGAAGTCCAGCAGCTTCGCGTAGGCCGGCAGCACCTGCGTATCGATGGTCTGCACTGCCTGCTGGCGCAATTGCGCCTGCACATCGGCAGGCAGCGTGGCCGGCATCTGCTTGAACGGTGCGTAGAACGGATTGGCCTCGCCCTTGGCCTGCACCACGTCGGCGATGGACTGGTCGCGCCCGGTCAGGGTCACCCGGGGCTGGCTGAAACCGCGCGCCAGGCCCCCACGCATATTGTCGGTGTGCTCGGCGAAATAGCGCGGGATATCGGCCAGCATCTTCAGATAGCGCTGGTAGTCCTCGCGCGTGCGCAGCTTGGCTTCGGCGCTGAAGCCCAGGTCGCTCCAGAACGCCGAGTCGCTGTTGAACGGCATTTCCCAGGCGCGAAAATGCTGCTGATCCAGCAGCACCAGCAGCTGCTGCCGGTACACCTGGTAGCTCACCTGATCTTCGGCCGGCAACTGCGCTGCCGGAATCGCATCCAGCTCCTTCAACGTCTGTTGCCAGTACGCGGTGCGCAGGTTTTGCGTGGCCACATCGACCTTGGGCAGATGGTCGGACTGCCTGTCCTGCGTGGCCTGGTTGTCTTCATCCACCACGCCGGACAGCTGCGCCTGCCGCCAGCGCCATTCGCGCGTGTACAGCGCCTTGAAGCGTTCCGCTGCATTGTCTTGCGTGCTTGCTGCGGGTGCAGGTGCTGCGGCCTGTGCTTGCGACACGGTACCGCCCAGGCTGGCAGCAATCAGCACGCTCAATGCGCTCGCGCGCCAGACGCTGTAGGCGCTCATCCACGTGCCTCCGGCGCCGCCTTGGCCTGCGCGATCCACTGGCGCACGCGCTGCTGCAGCATCGCCAGCGGCATTGCGCCGCCGCCGAGCACCGCATCGTGGAAGGCGCGCACATCGAAGCGATCGCCGAGTTCTTTTTCCGCCTCCGCACGCAGCGCAAGAATCTGCAGCTGCCCCAACTTGTAGCCCAACGCCTGGCCCGGCCAGACGATGTAGCGATCGGTTTCGGACTGGATGCTGGGCTCGTCATCGGACGGATGCGCGTGGAAGAAATCCACCATCTGCTGGCGGTTCCAGCGCTTGTAATGCACGCCGGTGTCGAGCACCAGGCGATTGGCGCGCAACAGCTCGCCGGACAGCCGGCCGTAGTCGTTGTACGGGTCCTTGAAGAAACCGATCTCCTTGCCCAGGCGCTCGGCGTACAGCGCCCAGCCTTCGATATAGGCGTTGTAGCCGGCCTGCTGGCGGAATGGCGGCAATGGCAGTGTCTGCGCAAGCGAGATCTGCAGGTGATGGCCCGGCACGCCCTCGTGATAGGCGGTGGTTTCGATATTGACCAGCGTGCGGCTGGCGAAGTCGCTGGTGTTGACCTTGACGATGGCCGGCTTGGTGCCTTCCGGATTGCTCTGCCAGTATTCGGCGCCGGGCGCGCTGCGTCGGAATGCCGGCATCGCCTGCACTTCCAGCGGCGTTTTCGGCAGGTGGCCGAACAGCTTGGGCAACTCGGGTTCCATCGCGGCGATGTAATCGCGGTACTGCTGCAGGATCTGCTCGCCGGAGCTGGCGAAGTGGCGCTTGTCGGTGTCCACCGCCTTGCGGAAGCTGGCCAGGTCGGCAAAGCCCTGCGCCTTGGCGATCACCGTCATCTCGCCTTCGATGCGCGCCACTTCCTTCAGGCCGATCTGATGGATCTCCTCCGGCGCCATATCGGTGGTGGTCTGGATGTGGATGGCGTAGCGATAGCGGCGTTCGCCATCGGGCAGCGACCATACCCCTTCCTGCGCGCGCCCTTGCGCGGCGTACTCGTCGCGCACGAATGCCGCCAGCTTGGCGTAGGCCGGGCGCACCTGCTGCTCGATCGCGGCCAGCAGCTGCGTGCGCAGCGCAGCGCGCTGCTCGGCCGGCACCGCGGCATCGAGTTTTTTCAGCGGCGAGGCGAACGGGCTCTGCTCGCCGGTCAGCGCGGCGATCTTGTCGATCTGCTCGGGCAGGCGCTCCAGCAGATAACGCGGCTGCACCAGCCCCTCCTTGGCGCCCTGCCGCGACACCGCGATCACCTGGTCGATCACTGTCGGAATGGTCTGCAGGCGCTTGATGTAGTCCTGATAATCCTTGGCGTTCTCGAACGGAAACGCATCGCCGTAACCGGCCAGCCCCAGCTGGATGCCGCCGATCGGCTCCAGCGGCATCGCATAGGTTTTCAGGTCGATGCCTTCCAGCTTGTCGCGCAACTGGCCAAGCATCATCTGCAGGCTGAGCTGGCGCTGTTCGTCCAGCGTCTTGCTGTCGATCGCTTCGAATTGCGTGAGCAGCTCGGCGGTGGCCGTGCGTTCGGCCTGCACGGCCTGAAGCGAATAGTCGCTCCAACGATCGTTGTACCGCTTGTCGCCGATGATGCTGGCGAACTCCGGGTTGTGCTGCAACTGGTACTGCCATTGCTTGTCCAGCAGCGCATCGAAGGCCTTGGCGGCTTGCTCGCCGGTTGGCGCAGCGGTGGCTGCAGCCGCCGTTTCCGCTGCCGGCGGCGCCGGCTTGCAGGCAGTGAACAAGGCGGCGGCCAGCAGGCCGATGGCGACGGGACGCAGGTGGTTCATGCAGTTACTCCAAGAGGCAATGGCGGCTGTAGGAGCGCGCCTGAGCGCGACGGCTTTATCGGGACTGCCCGTTGCGCCCGGGCGCGCTCCTACGCGTGCGTGAGCCTGTAACGGCTCATGCAAACGGTTGGTCGATCGCCGGCGACGGCGGGGTAAACCACTGCGCGCCGGTATCGGTGACGTAAAAGTGGTCTTCCAGGCGCACCCCGAACGCACCGGGCACCACGATCATCGGCTCGTTGCTGGCGCACATGCCCGGCTGCAGCGGCTGCGCATTGCCGCGCACCAGATACGGCGCTTCGTGGATCGCCAGGCCGCAGCCATGGCCGGTGCGGTGCGGCAATCCTGGCAAGCGGTAGTCCGGGCCCAGCCCAGCGGCCTCCAGCACGGTGCGCGCGGCCTGGTCCACCGCTTCGCAGGCGAGCCCGGGGCGGATCGCCGCAAACGCCGCTGCCTGCGCCGCCTGTTCCAGGTCCCAGATGCGCCGTTGCGCGTCGTCGGGCGCGCCGTAGATCCAGGTGCGGGTGATATCGGAGTGATAGCCCTGCACGGTGCAGCCGGTGTCGATCAGCACCAGCTCGCCTGCGCGCAGGTGCTGCACGCCGGGAATGCCGTGCGGAAAGGCGGTGGCATGGCCAAACTGCACGATGCAGAAGGTCGAACCGTTATCCGCGCCCAGCGCGCGGTGCGCCTCGTCGATGAAGCGCACCAGCTGGTCGGTGCCGATGCCCTCCTGCGCGATGCCGGCGGCCAGCCGCTGCACCAGCAAGGTCATGTCGCAGGCCTGCTGCATCAGCGCCAGCTCGGCCGGTGACTTGCACATGCGGCAGCCGTCGATGATGGCCGCGGCATCGCGGATCGCCGTGCCCAGGTGCGCGCGCAGGCCGGTGTGTACGGCAAAGGCGATGCCGGGATCCAGGGCCAGTGCATGCGCGTGGCGGTCGTCCATCACCTGCACCACCAGCGCGTACGGGTCCTCGTGTTCTTCCCACAGATGTTTGGCGACCGCGATCTTCAGCACCGCATCCAGCGAGCCTTCTTCGAACGCGGGGCAGATCAGCACCGGGTCGCCGTCCAGCGTGAGCAGCAGCGCGACCAGGCGCTCGCTCGCGCCCCAGGGCACGCCGGTGAAATAGCGCAGCGACGTGCCGGCGCCGATCAACAGCGCATCCACGCCGTGCGCGCGCATCAGGCGGCGTGCGCGTTCGATGCGCTGTGCGTATTCCTGCGCGGCGATCGGCGCGGCGCGCTGCGTCCACGGCGTCAATTGCGCGCGCGCCTGTTCCAGCGACAGCCCGCCGATCTGGCTGCTCATGCGCCGGCTCCAAAGTCGGCGGTGCTCCATTGCCCATCGACCAGGCGCGCCACGCCACCCGGATTGCGCTGGCGCAAGTCGGCCGGCAGCAAGGCGTCCGGCACCGCGTCGTAGCTGTGCAGGGCGGCGAAGCGGCGGATCGAACCGGGCATGCCCACTGCGGTGAGGCCCGGGTGCCCGGTGCTGGGGAACGGCCCGCCATGATTCTGCGCCGCGCTCACCGCCACGCCGGTCGGCATCTTGCTGTTGATCAAGCGCCCCACCCGCGCCCGCAGCACCGGGGCGATGGCCTGCCAGGCCGCATCGTCGCTGCCATCGGCCGCGCGGTACAAGGTGCCGGTGAGGTTGCCTTCGAATGCAGCGGCGATCTGCGTCATCTGCGCCACGTCGCGTGCACGCACCAGCAGGCTCACCGGGCCGAAGGCCTCGGTCTGCAACGCATGCGGGCTGGTGAGGAACGCCTGCGCATCCACGCTCAACAAGGTCGGCGCGTAGCGATAGCCGTCTTCGCCGGTATGCCCGCCGGCAAGCAGCGCGGCGCCGGCAGCGCGCAGGGCTGCCACACCGTGTTGCACGCCTTCCACGCCTGCGCTGGAAAACAGCACCATCGGCATGGCGGCTTCGAAGTGCGCCGTGGTCGCGGCCACGAACGCATCGCCGGCCTCGCCCTGTGGCACCACCACCACCCCGGGATTGGTGCAGAACTGGCCGCTGCCCAGGGTGCACGAGGCAAAAAATTCCTGCGCCAGGGCATCGCCGCGCTCGGCCAGTGCGCCCGGCAACAGGAACACCGGGTTGACGCTCGAAAGCTCGGCATAGAACGGTACGCCGGCCGCATCGGCGGCGGCCTTCAGCGCCAGCCCGCCCGCGCGGCTGCCGGTGAAGCCGATCGCCCCCAGCCGCGCATCGCCGGCCAGCCGCAGGCCGGTGGCGTTGTCGAAGTGATACAGCAACTGCACCGCCGCTGCCGGCAGGCCCGCCGCAAGCAAGGCTGTGTGCGCAAGCTGCGCCATGCGCTGGCTGGTGGCCGGATGCAGCGGATGCGCCTTGGCGATCACCGGGTTGCGCGCGGCAATGGCCGAGGCGAAATCGCTGCCGGCAATCGCATTGAAAGCGAACGGGAAATTGTTCGGGCCAAACACCACCACCGGCTTGCCGAGTGGCGCCAGATGCGAACGCAGGTCGGCAGCGGTGTCGATGATGGGTTGGGTCCAGCTATAGCTGCGCACCGCCTGGGCGGCCTGACGCAACTGCCCGCTGGTGCGCGGCAGCTCGTTGCCACGCAAGCGCGTAGGCGCCGGCAATGCGGTTTCTGCATGGGCAAGCGCGACCAGGGTGTCGGCATCGGCATCCAGCGCGTCGGCATAGGCGTCCAGGAATGCAGCAATCCGTTCGACCGGTGCTGCCGCAAGTTCCGCTGCAACCGCTTGCGCTGCCGCAACCGCGGTTTCGACATCCTCCGCACCGCTGACCGGAAACTGCGGCCCGATCGCCTCGCCCGTGCTCGGGTCGGCGGCACGGAAGCTGGCGCTCGCCGCGCGGCTGGGTTGCCACCGGCCGGCCAGCAACACCTCGGTCTGCTGTGCGGGAGGGGATTGGAGCGTCTCGTTCATTGCGGCACCTTCGGTTGCATGAGGACAGACCCTGCGCACTGTGCGGCAGCGGCCGACCAAAAAACGACGAGGATGCCGCGCTGATGCGACATCCTCATCGACCCACCTCGCGCTCCGCCGGCCACCGCGTCCGCGCGTGCATCCGTGCGCGGCGCTCATCCGGTGGCGTGCAGCGCGAGCTCATCGTCAGGACAGTGTGGGCGCAGTGGCGATGGCGTGGTCGATGACCTTGAGCGCGGCCTCGCGCTCGGCACCGTCGACCACCAGGCGCGGCGCGCGCACGCGCTCGCTGCCCAGGCCGACCTTTTCCTGCACCAGTTTGATCAACTGCACGAACTTGGGCACGGTATCCAGGCGCAGCAGCGGCAGGAACCAGTCGTAGAGTTCCTTCGCCGCCGGGTAGCCGCCGTCGCGCGCGAGTTTGAACAGGCGCACCGATTCCTTCGGGTAGGCGTTGACCAGGCCGGCGATCCAGCCCTTGGCGCCCATGCTCAGGCCTTCGACGATGGCTTCGTCCATGCCCACCAGCAGCGCCAGACGATCGCCCAGCAGCTCCTGCAGCGCGGCGAAGCGGCGCACGTCGCCCGAGGATTCCTTCACTGCCTGCAGGTTGGGGAATTCGGCGGCCAGCTCGGCGATCTGCGCCGGGCCGAAATCGGTCTTGTAGGCCACCGGGTTGTTGTACAGGATCACCGGCAGGTCGGTGGCGGCGATCACCGCGCGCACATGCGCGCCCATCTCGCGCCAGTCGGTGGAGTAGACGTAGGGCGGCAACACCATCAGCCCGCCGCAACCGAGGTCCTTGGCCGCCTTGGCCAGCGCCACCGCCTCACCGGTCGCCAGGCTGGCGATGCCCGGCACCACCGGCACGCGGCCATTCAATGCGCTAACCAGCGTCTTGAGCACGGCGATCTTGTCGTCCACGCTCAAAGTGGCCGCTTCGCCCAGTGAGCCCAGCGGCACGATCGCGGTGCAGCCGGCATCCACCAGTTGATTGGCGTGCTTGGCGAGGAAGTCGTGATCGATCTCGCCGGAGGCGGTGAACGGGGTGGTGATGGCCGGCAGCACGCCGTGCCAGAACGCAGCAATACTCATGGATGATTCCCTTGCGAGTCGGAAGTGAACGGGTCGGCCAGCGCCGCGAGGCGGACCGGGAACAACGGCGGCCGGCGGCCGGCGTCGGTGGAAAGCGCGGGCGGGCAGCGCCCAAGCTCGGCGAGCGCGGTGCCGCAGATGCGGCCCTGGCAGGCGCCCATGCCGCAGCGCGAAGTGAGCTTGGCATCGCGTGCATCGTTGAAGTTGTCCAGCGCGCCCAGCGGCACGTCTTCGCAGCGGCACACCAGCGTGTCCGGCTGCGCCAGCGCGCGGATGCGTGGATCAAGCGCGAACTGCTGTTGCAGCACCCCGGCGAACGCACGCGCGGCACGTCGCCGCGGCTGCAGGCGCAGCGCAGCGTCCGGCGCGTCGGCAGCCATATGCCCGGCCATCGCGCCTTCGATCAGCGCGCAATCACGCCCGCCGATGCCGCAGGCCTCGCCCGCTGCAAAGACCTGCCGCACGCTGGTGCGCAGCAGCGCGTCCACATGCAGCTGTTGATGCGCGCCGTACGCGTCCAGCCGGCAACCGAGCAGCTGTGCGAGCTCGGTGTTCGGCACCAGTCCATAGCCCACCGCCAACTGGTCGCAGGCAACACGGGTGCGACCGGTGGGCCCTTCGATCTCGATTTCGCGCAGTTGCGTGTCGCCGTGTGCGGCAACGACAAAGCTGCCGGCGCGATACGCCACCGCGCGCAATTGCAGACGCAGCGCCACCGCCTGCGCGGCCTTGCCCGGCCAACGCCACAGCTGCAATGCGAACTGCCGCAACGCAGCTGCAGAGGTCTGTTCGTGGATGCCAAGCACCTGCGCGCCATGCCGTTGCAAGGTCGCCGCACTGGCCAGCAGCAGCGGGCCGCTGCCGGCGACCACCACACGCTTGCCGGCCAGCGGCCAGCCCTGTTTGGCCAGCGCCTGCGCCGCGCCGGCGCCGGTGACGCCGGGCAAGGTCCAGCCCGGAAACGGCAGCAGCAATTCGCGCGCGCCGGTGGCCAGCACCAGGGCGGCGTAATGCAGTTGCAGGGAACCGTGCGGGCCATCGGCCAGCAGCCAGCCCGGCTGCGCCAGCAGAATCTGCGTTTGCGTCAGCAGCGTGATCGACGCCGCGCCCTGCACCTGCCGCAACAGCGCGCGCGCATCGGCCGGCGCGCCGTGCCGCACATCGTTGCGCCACACCTGCCCGCCGGCACGCGGCTGCAGGTCGACCACGCCCACCCGCACGCCATGACTGGCCGCCGCCTGCGCCGCCGCCAGGCCGGCCGGGCCGGCGCCGATCACCAGCACATCGAAATGCTGCACGCGCTCAGCCATCGGTGCGTACCTGCATGCCGTCGCGCGCATCCACCAGGCAGGCGCGTTGCTGGCCGACGCCATCGATGCGCACCCTGCATTCGAAACACACGCCCATGCCGCACAACGGCGCGCGCGGCTGGCCGCTGCACGACTGCCGGAACTGCAGCGTCGCCAGCGCCACCGCAGCGGCCACGCTGGCGCCGGCCGGCACCTCGACCGCGTGCGCATCCACGTGCAGGCGCACCGTCGCGCTCATGCGGCTGCACCATGCACGGCGCGCGCCGGAGCGTATGGGCTGGGGTCGATGGCCGGGGTGCGCCCGAGCAGGCTGTCCACGATCACCCGGGCGCTCCCCAGCGCCGTGGTGACACCCAGCCCTTCGTGACCGGCGGCTACCCACACAACGCGCCGGCCGGGCACCGCCCCGAGATACGGGCGCCCGTCCGGCGTGGCCGGGCGCAGCCCGGTCCACACCCGGATCGCCTGCAACTCGCGCAGCACCGGCAGATAGGCGAAT
>CAOJBI010354453.1:0-11057 GCA_948277035.1 Euphorbia corollata
GCTAACCTTTGTGGATGCAGGTAGTTTAGGTTAGATGAATGCTAGGTTTTAATTTCCTTCGGGTATTGCATTTAATCTCAAATAAAATGTAATATTTGTTAGATATCGTGTATAATAGGCGATTGTAATTCCCCAATCCCATTATGTAATTAATCCACGTAGAATAGGCGCTTTTAAATTCCTATGTGTTTACTTTATCGCATTTATTTATTGCTTTCCGAATGCGCGTTAAATAAACATATATACCGAAAATGCAATAGATGGAATTGGAATATCATAAATGTGGTTTTCAAACCGATGTAATATAACTCATTCAACGACGAAATAGATAAATCATCTCGAACCCGAATCTCTGTACTTAGGTATTGTCTCGAACACCCTGTGGTCTAGGCAGTACCGAAAATTTCCCGGATGAGTTGATCCGGGTGGCGACTCTACACCTAAAGACTTGAGATCCGGTCTCGAAGTCTTTCAAAAATTGTTTCACACTGAACTTGTTTTCACACCATTTATCCCAAACAAACAATCATTTTCGAAAACCCCCACGCCATGCAAAGAAAGATGGCCGGCACCTCGCGGCGTCCGCGCGGGTAAAACGTCATCCGCTCACAGAAACTCTCGACTTAAACTCGACAAAACCCATTCAAATCCAGTTTTACTCGTGATTATAGCCATAACTCGAGTCAAAACGCTCTCAAAACACCGCAAACACCTACGAATCCACTTCCGATTCAACTTTTCTCAAAGTTTCTAGTCGAACCTACGGCAATTCGGTCCCGCACCGGCTCTCACATCATTCTGGAATTGCGAAAAGATAACTGAGGGTATTGGCTCTACGCCTTTAAACTTTCTTTAAGTTATTTCATTCATTTTCATCAAATGCTTGAGGTAAAGAGCCACTGGTGCTGCTTTACCATTTATTTTCAATAAATTGTATTAACATGTGAAAATGAGCTTGCAGGTGAAGACCGGACACCCTAAAATAAAGGGAACCCTGTCCGGATTATTTTGAGAAATCTCAAGTAGCGCCGTTGCTCTACCGAAATTTCAGCTAGTTTTTATCGCTTTACTAAGCCATCGTAATGCCAAAATTATCTTAAAAGTCATAATTCTCAATTTTTGAATAAATTTAGTAACCATTATATCCGAACTCAGAATCTCATTCTTCAGGTATAAAAATCCTACCACGGATCAATATACCACAATTCCCGGTGGAGCTGAACCGGGTGGCGACTCTTTTCTTTTAGTAAAATATAGTATTAACTTTGTTTTACTATCTTTATATTCATTTTAAAAGGAAATCGAATTGAAAACAGTTTTCTCTTTAATAGAAATCATCCCCCAGAGATCGTAAGACTCTTATCTCCAAAACCCGGGCGAATTTGCGCCTCGCACAATTCGGCCCCGAAACGACCGTTCCGGTCCCTCCCGCTCACACCAGCTAGGAAGCAGGAACTATCCCTAGACATCTTCACTCAAAGCAAACAACATCAACAAAATTTGGTTGAAAGGAAGAAAAATCTCGTTTATGATGGCACACATGTGATTTCTAATCTAAGTAGGAGGGATTCCAGCCCTTTCAGTCATTCATGGAGCGGAAGCATTCCTGCATCGTATCAGGAGGAATTCTTCCCACCGGTGCATGGTCGAAAGCAATCCCGAGTTCGTAAGATATTATAGGAGCTTGGGAGTTATTTGTTTTTCCTTTTCTTTAACCTATTTTTTTCTTTTGATTTTTAATAAATAGGGCCGGACTTTTCCGTGCTTAACTTCAATTCATTCAAAAAAAATTTAAATTATGGTATGACATTAATTAAGATTATAAATGGGAATGTACATATGTTACAATAATTTGATTAAATAGAAATTTAATAATTAAGTTTGTCTACCAAAAATAATGTATTAACTAGCTTAGTTAATCAAGATATTTTATGATTTGACATGTAATTGAATTAATTTGTATAAGTTGTAAAGAATTATAAACTAATTAGAAATTAATTTAGGTGAATTAAAATTTAGGATTTACTTAATACTTATGGGTTCAACTATAATTAAATTAAAGTTAACCCTAATTAAAATTGGAGAGTATAAATTGATATTAAAACGTTAGAAACCTAAGCCACCTTAGAAATAATTAGGGATGGGCGCGGATCTCGGAATCGGTCCAAATCCATGGATCCGTATCTGTTTTATAGGATATGGACCATATTACTTCAAATCCATTAGTTATGGTATCAGATTTTTTTCGCATATCTGGATCCAGATCCAGATCCGTATATATATTTATATATTAAAAAACGAAAAATATGACTTAATTATACATAATCACATATTTTCTTTTCATAATCCTAACCTATATTATATATATTTAATTTTTTATTTTATGGTGTATAGAGGAGAGCAAAAAACCTAAAGAACCGAACCGAACCTGAGAACCGGACCGAACCGGATCGAACCGAATTAGTTTGGTTCGGTTCTAGGTTCCACCTTTTCTCTAGTTTGGTGTTTGATTCGGTTCTCGGTTCTTGGACGAAAAAACTGAAAGAACCGAGAACCGAACCAAACTAATTACACAACACATAAACCCAAGTTAGTCTTCATGTTTTTGCTCTCCCTAACAATCTGTTGTTCGTGTTTTTGCTCTCCCCTACCCTAGCAGCCGCACACGCACATACATCTCAATCGATTTCATCCTTTTTTTCAATCGATTTCATCCTTTTTTTCAATCGATTTCTCCTTCCCTTTCGAACTCCTTCTTTCACTCTTTCTACCCTTCCTTTTTATGTTTCTCGACTCCTATTTCGATCCAACGCTCTTCAATTTCAGCTTCGATCCAAGCTAGTCTTCGCTCTCGTTTCAGCCTGTGATAGAGGGAGAGGAGACAATCCAGCGATCATGGATTATAATCGACACGGGTAATGATTTTGTTGTTTATATTTTTGATACAATAATCATATGGTTTTCCTTTTGGAGATCCAGAGATCGATTCACCTTGGATGTCAGGTTCTCTTCCTCTCTGAATCTCGCCTTTTCAGTCTCCTTTTCGTTTGGTGCCACTGAATTGACACTCTTAGTTATGCTAAATGCGAGGCAATCGTAGTGTTAATCGAGGAGTAATTAATTGACATTGATGTGCTATTCTTCCAAAGGATTCAAATTTTAATTGGCTGCTTCGAACGTAGTCAGCTGCTTTTGCTGCTAGACTGTAATTGCGATACTTTGTATCTGTTTTATGCAATTGGATTGACTTTTTAACTGCTTTCTGTACTTCCATAAGCGATGACCGGTTTGCAACCCTTAGGTGGAACCTCGAAGAAGATTGTGATTGTTCTTTGGTAAAATTACAAGGTTGAGATTCAGCATTATCGAAACCATCACTAACACCTTCTACAAGTGATTTCGCTGTCGTTTTATCATGGCTTACGTTTTTCCTTACTTTTTCACACTGTTCTTTGCTCTTTGGTACTGGATCTTAAATAGATGAGAGCGATCTGCACGGTAGGCGATTTCAACTTCATTGATTTAGGGTTTTAATCTCTGTTTAAGCTTTTCTTTAATAAATTATTGTTTTCAGATTCGTTGCTTTGTGATCAGTGATAGTGTATTGGTTTTTTCTTTTTGGTGAAATTTAATAATACCATTGTTTATGCATTGCGTAGAAATATGCTATTATGTTTTGAATTGATCATGTATTGAAGCATTGCATGGATTACGCTCTAGTAAACATAAAACTTGGGCTCTTCTATGGGTTGTTTGTGAACCTTAATTAAGCATAAGTGGAACCTTAATTTAGCAAAGCGGTTTGTGTTTCCATTTTTTTTTCCCTTTTTTGTCCGTCTCTGGTAGGTTTTAATTGTCTTTGATTTTATGGCGTAGAAAGCAAATAAGAAAACCTTGCTGATCAAGGGTGAAATATTCCATCAAATTTCAGGTATTCTTTCCGACTTCTTCATTTTCCATATTTATTGTTTATTTTCTTTCCGGGGTTATGGTTTCTGCCTTCCGATCTGATTTCCTCTAATTTGGCACATCATAACAGTTGGGACAACCAGACAAGTAAATCTGTAGCCGCTTCTCTTATTACACAATTTTGGTTTTTCACTGTTTGCCTTTTGATTCCCGGCGATGCCTCTTGTAAATTAAGGCGAATTATTGACCTCTAATGGCATCCACTAGCAAAGTAGAGCAATATGAAGAAGACGAAACTCAAGAAGATGAAGTCTGCTCTCTTTCTTTCTTTCATTTCTCCCTCTTATATGATTAATTATTGTCGGAGATTTCTGTTTCACTAGATTTAAGGAGTATATGAGCTGATTTTGTTTTTTCTTATTTGAATTTCTTGTCTGCAGCTTGACCGCTTTGATGATTTTACTCTTGCCTCTTCATGGGAAAGGTATTTCTTGTCATTATACAACACACATGCTTCTTAACTCCTTTTGTTTTTATTACAAAAATGCGAGTGCTGATTTTTTTTTCATAGGTTTATATCTGAAATAGAGGCAGTTTGTCGGCAGTGGTTGGCTGATGGTCCAAAAAATTTGTTGGTAGGTCATACTAAGAAAACTAGACAGTTTTATCCCATTTTCTTTGATGTGTATTTTAATGGAGAAAATACATTTGAGTTGATGCGTTGATTTGTCATTTATAATTTACCAATTTAGTTTTATGTACTAGTTCCAATCAGTTTGGTGAAAGTAGGTTTTTAGAGTAATTAAAACCTTCGTGTTATAGCTTGTTGTTGATGATAGGGCAAAGTCATGTGAGATAGGGAGGGGTCATTTTGGATCTCTTGGATCGGTTGCAACTTCTCGTGTTTTAGGAAAGAGCCTTCTTACTTGAAAAGTACAAGTTTGTGCTAATTTAGTATTCAACAGGTTAGTTTTGTAAGGTGTTGTTAGCTGTGTTGTTAGATACACTGTATTACGCACATGTATTATGAGGTATAGGATTAGCTAGCTGTATAGACAGAGTAATGGGATTGATTAGGAAGGTATGGGTATTCATACCTTAGTTCTGTATATATTCATCTGTGTTTCAATGAATCAATTAAGAGAGTTGTTTTTGTTTCTCTTCATGGTATCAGAGACAGTGTTTGTTTCTCTGTTTCTTTTTTTCTTCCCCGATATATTTTTCCTCTGTTTTACTTCAGTTTCACCGGCTGCTCTTGAGAGCATATTTTCCGGCCAGTATCTTTTCTCACCACCCCCATCAACCGAAAGTTCACCCAATTTCTTGCCTTTTCGACGAAATCCGACCGCCATCCTGACTGCGTGTGATCCACACGCGCCACCGCCACCCTCTGTCGTCATTCCACGCGCGACGCGTGACGCCGTCTCAGGCGAGATTTCCTGACAGTCACAGAACTCCACTGACATCGCCTCTCCATTTCCGGCCTGCCTGTATCGTAAGATTTCTGGTTCGAATACTTGGTTTCAGATTTGGGTTGAACAGTAACTGCGTTCATCTTTTCTGTTTCCCTTTTCCTTTATTTCTTCTAAACCGACCCTTATTTTGTCCTACTCGATTTCGGGGTTCAACTTTTCAATTTTTTTTCTTCTTCCCAATTCAAACTTATCCTTGTCCTTTTTTTTCTCTACCCAAGTTCCGTTGAAACCAAGTTACAGTAACTAAGCCAAGTTATATATTAAGTTTTGGTCGTTTAAGTGGTTCAATGGCTGATGATAAGAAAACAGTTACTGAAATTAGTGTTGATGCGTCTAGAACCACGGATTGAAAACTAATTGGGAGTCAGAATTATGCCCAATGGAGAAGGATAATTCGAAGGTTTGTCAATGGAGTTGATTTGGAGGACCATTTAATTAGTGATCTACCTACCGAGGCTGAGGCAAAGAAGAAATGGTTAAAGGATGATGATAAGCTGTTCAATCAGATTCAGAATACCTTAGATCCATCCGTTGATGATATCGTGACACATTGCGAAACCGTCAAGCAGTTATGGGAATACCTGGAGTTTATGTATTCCTCTAAAGATGATATGTCATGTGTCCACAATCTGCTCTATAAGCTTTACCGATCGGAGCAAAAGGATCGCTCTTTGAAACAGTATTTTACCGAATTCAAAAATGCTGTTGAAGAAGAGCGTTCCATTTTTCCTATTGAGGCTGATGTAAAGAAGATGCAGAAGCAAAAGGATCTTGTGCAAGTTCAATGTTTTCTAACAGGTTTGGGATTTGAGTATGAGGTGGCTCGATCTCAATTGCTCACCGGTGGAGAACTTCCATCACTTTCGGAAGTGTATGCACGCCTGCTTCGAGTTTCCAAGGATGACAACGGGACGACTACAAATACAACTGACTCAATGGCGCTAATAAGTAATCGTGGAGGCAAAACCTCTGAAGGAACCAGTAGTACTACTACTCGTATGCCATCATTGCAAGGAAGAAGGGCATATGAGGCCTCATTGTCCAAAATTGAAACCACGGAGAAAATCGAGGGGTCAGCATCCTTATGGGCGATTTGCTCACATTGCTGCACAAGAGGGACTCTAACTAACCCTTCAGGTCTCTTCACCTTCCATCACCATATCCGTTGACAAATATGTCCGGTTGACTCAGTGGGACGAAGCAAATGATTGGTAAAGGAACATTGGTAGATGGGTTATATACACTTGAAACGGTTCCTAGTACGGTGCCTCGGTCAATCGCATGCTCTACCTCTTTCCATCTTCATTGTCAACTTGGTCATCCTCCTCTTCCAATTCTTCAAAGATTGTGTCCTATTCTGAAAGGAAAATCTACCTTAGAATGTGAAGCTTGTCAATTTGCTAAACATCGTAGGGTATCTTATTCTCCTCGAATAAACAAACGTGTCGAGTCTTCCTTTTATTTAGTCCATTATGATATTTGGGGTCCGAGTCCTGTGTCTTCTAAATTGAGATTTCGCTATTTTGTAACATTTATTGACGATTTTTCTCGAGTAACTTGGCTTTATCCTATGAAGTGTCGTTCAGAATTATTTTCTATCTTTTGCACTTTCCACGCCGAAATTAAGTTTGATAAACCAATCTGCATATTGAGAGTGATAATGCAAAAGAATACCTTTCCCACTCTTTTTCATCATATCTCTCACAACATGGAATACTCCACCAAACTTCTTGCATCGTTACTCCTCGACAAAATGGAGTGGCTGAACGTAAGAACAAACACCTACTAGAGGTTGCTCGAGCGAGAAACTGTTTCACATGCGTATCCCAAAGCCTTTCTGGTTTGATGCAGTTTCTACTGCTTGTTTCCTTATAAATCGTATGCCTTCGTTTGTCCTTCATGGTCAAATTCCTTATTCTCTTCTTTTTCCATTAACAGTTCTATTTCCTCTTCCTCCTAAAGTTTTTTGTGTACTTGATTTGTGCAAGATATGCAACCTAACGTATCAAAACTTGATCCAAAATCTCTTAAGTGCGTCTTTCTAGGGTACTCTCGACAACAGAAAGGTTATAGATGCTATTCTCCTACCTTAGGACGATACTTGGTGTCTGCAGATGTTACATTCTTTGAAACCACGTCTTTCATTCAATCCGCTGCGTCCAATCCTATATCGTCTTCCTCAGACATCTCAGATACTGAGTTTCTTGTTTGTACTATGAAAGAACATGATAATTCTTCTATCGATCATCCCACTATTCAGGTTGATCACACTCAACCTATTGTCCGTCAAGTTTATTCCCATCGTAAACCGCTGGCGATTAAGGCTTCGTCGAGTGACCCACCCACCAATGTCGCACCTGTTGCTTCGAATCCAGATCCTGTGCCTACCCCGGATCCAAGCATCGCTTGGCCAGTTGCTATCCGTAAAGGTAAACGTTCGTGCACTCATCCTATTTCAGCCTTCATTTCTTATGATGGTCTATCACCGCCTTCTCGGTCCTTTGTAGCCTCTTTGGACTCCATTGTTGTTCCTACGTCATTAGCTGAAGCTTTATCTCGTCCGGGTTGGCTCGAAGCCATGAAAGAAGAAATGACGGCTTTTGAACATAATTATACTTGGGATTTGGTACAACTACCTTCCAACAAAAAGGCGATTGGTTGTAAATGGGTCTATATGGTCAAGATGAACTCTGATGGTTCAATTGCTCGACTGAAATCCGGGCTAGTAGCAAAGGGGTATGCGCAATCCTATGGTATTGACTACACTGAGACCTTCTCTCCGGTAGCCAAACTCTCTTTTGTTCGCCTTTTTATCTCACTAGCTGCAACTTATAACTGTGATCTTCATCAATTGGATGTAAAGAATGCGTTTTTGCATGGTGATTTGATAGAAGAAGTTTACATGGAGTAACCACCTGGGTTTGTTGCTCAGGGGGAGTTTAACAGAGTGTAAGCTGCGGAGATCTTTGTATGGCCTCAAACAATCTCCACGTGCCTGGTTTGGAAGATTTAGTTCTGTTGTTGATTTTGGCTTACGAAGAAGTGTATACAATCATTCTGTGTTTTTTATGTCTTCTAATTCTGGTTGCATATTGCTAGTCGTGTATGTGGATGATATTGTGATTACTGGTAGTGATAAGATTGGAATTTCGAAGTTGAAAGCGTTCCTTAGCAAGAGTTTTCAAACTAATGATCTTGGGCCACTAAAGTACTTCTTGGGAATTGAGGTACTATGAAGCCGAAATGGAATTTTCTTGACTCAAAGGAAATATTGTCTCGACTTACTAACTGATGTTGGAATGATTAAAGCACGAGCTTGCGATGCACCGATGATACCGAAAGTGAAGTTGAGACCTGATGACGGAGATCCCTTGGAGAGTCCCGAGACATATAGACAAATTGTAGGAAAATTGAACTACCTCACAATCACTCGTCCTGACATATCGTTTCTGGTCAGCGTTGTTAGTCAGTTCGTTTCAATTCCTAGAACTTGGGATGACCTGATGCATATCTTGAAATATCTTAAAGGGACACCTGGTTGTGGCATCTTGTACCAAAATCATGATCACCATTTGGTAGAAGGATTTACAGATGCTGATTATGCAGTCAATATTACAGATAGACGATCCACAATTAGATATTGTGTATTTGTTGGTGGTAATCTTGTGTCTTGGAAGAGTAGAAGCAGACAGTGGTATCTCGCTCAAGTGCAAAGTTTGAATGCAGTGCCATGGCACATACTACTTGTGAACTTGGTTGCGTCACCTACTTGAAGAACTTGGGTTTTCCCAAGCAAAACCAATGTCTTTGTGGTGTGATAATGAGGCAGCCATATACATCGCCAATAATCCAGTATAACATGAACATACCAAACATATCGAAGTTGATTGTCACTTCACTCGATAGAAGCTAGAAGATGGTATGATTTCAACCAAGCATGTTAGAACTGGAAGTCAACTAGCTGATGTATTCACCAAAGCGTTTCCAGGAAATAGAACTAAATACATTTGTAACAAGTTGGGCATGACAAATATCTATGCTCCAACTTGAGGGGAGTGTTAGCTGTTGTTAGATACACTGTATTATGAGGGATGGGATTAGCTAGCTGTATAGACAGAGTAATGGGATTGATTAGGAAGGTATGAGTATTCATACCTTGTGTATATATTCATTTGTGTCTCAATGAATCAATTAAGAGAGTTGTTTCTGTTTCTCTTCAAGTTTTATTTCCTCAATGTGTATTATCCCCATCTACTAAGTAAGACTACTAGAAAGGTCCACTTTCCAGCAGTCTGATGCATAGTAGTTTAAGGCGCCGGGAGATTGCTTGTGACCTAGGTGCAAAGCTTGCACGCCTTGAACCAAAAAAGCGCAATAACATTAATGATTCACATCAATGTTGTTGGTATAGAATTGATAAAACATAACTACTTGAAAGTTTGAAACTATCAATAGAAACATCACAAGTCATAACAATCCATAGGAACATGACAGGATACAGATATTTGTATTTGATTGATGACTAAGTTGTTAATATCTTATTGATATAAAAATGATTAAATCATCAAGTTAGGTAGACCAAAAACCCTTCTTTATTTTATTATATTGTTGTTAAACACTACAAAATCTTTCATTTGTCAAATAAAAAAGAACAGAGGAAAACACATTTTAATACAATAACTTGGATGAAGTATCTATTATGAGCGATTAATTCATATGAATTCTATATCAACACATGAAAAAAGATGTTAAAAATGCAAACTAAAGACTATAACAATAAATTGACAGGGAGTAGAAAACTTAGAAAAAGGGGAAGCTGAACTTTGGCAAACAAAGGAATAAAAAGATAAGTGGAAGGGTAAATGGCAAATAGAGAGACTGGATATCTAGAGTCATAACTCGGAAGAGAAGAAAAAGAGATGAAGAGGGACTAGAATAGTAAGAGAATGGGAAGAATGGGAAGAACTACTTGAATTCTGGAATCGGAAAATAGGAGGCTGATCAAAAGAGGGTTGGAATCAAAAGAAAAGTGAGAAGGGGAGAAGAATGAAATGAACAAAAAACAAAGTGTGGCAAAACCTGATAGATCATTTTTTTCTTTTAAATGCATTGGAGCGCTTGGATTTCTAAGGCATTGTTTTCGGTTAAAGAACGTCCAACCAATGTGAGATAGCTGTGCTGCGTTGCGCTTGACTTGCCTTTGACTATTGTGGTTTGAAGATAGATATGGCTCTATTTGTCAATTTGTGGCTTTATTTTTCAAGGGGTACATTGTTTGGAAAGGATGGTTTCTTGATTTTAAGCTATTAGATTGGCTCAAAGTTTCGAAGTCCTAAATAAGTTTCATTTCTCATCTATAATTAGAAAAAATCTTGTTAATTAGTTTCAGAAAATCAATAAACAACATTTGCAATATAGCTTTGACCATAGGATTGAATCCCTTCTGGTGAAAAATATCTATAATAGACTTGGTTATCTTTTGATTAGCTAATTTTGTTGATGAAAGTAAATGCAGTTTCCCATTGTCTCCCTGTCCTTCATCAGTAGTAGTCTTATTTCTTTATTTTTTTTCACTGAAGGAAAAAGGAGCGGTTAAGCTGGAGCTTTCACAGAAGTTATATAAGACCACGTTTGAGTTGAAATATGCTTTAAAAAGCTATGGCATGGATTATT
>CAOJBI010354788.1:0-10408 GCA_948277035.1 Euphorbia corollata
CCAATCTTTTTGTTTTTTTCATGAGAAAATCATAAATTTGGTGGATGAGCACATATTTTATATGGACATGTTTTTCATGCTACTTAAAGTATAATCCACTAGAGTACTTTGTCTGGATTGGTTATATTGGGTCAAGTGGGTGTGACTAATCATGCAGTTCTCTACTCTGAGCCTGAGGCACAGTTTTGAGACTTTACTATCAAACTTATAAACTGCAAACCATTCGTGATTATAGATAGCAAGCTTGAAGAATGTGTCATGTTCATTGCAGGTTATAGGCAATGTAAAATAATTAAGTTTCATAATATAGTGATGCTGATTTGAATTGCAGACTTGATTCTAAACTGGATTGATTCCTAATAACAACTTTGTCTTTGATTTATAACAAGGACATGGTTTCTGAGTACATTAGAGGTGAACTACTACTACATCAGATTTAAAGCCCACCTCAAAAAAATAAACAATGGGCGGAATATTGAAGTCTGACAACCCAACAGCTTGATTTGAGTCTACAATATATAACTTATTGTTTACATTACGGTTCGAATTTATAATTCAAAATACATTAAATACCAATACTGCTTGTGAAACACGTCACCCATTTTTAGGTGTAAAAAATTTCAATATTTTGAACTCCGAATTATGCTTTTTATCATGTTTCATACATCAGATAAAAAACTGTTCAAATAGTGAAAGCAAAGTTTCAATACAAATAAATTGTTTTTTATAATTACTTAATTTTGTTGAAATAATCCAAAATGGTTATTTTTTTTGAAAAATTAAAGGGATAGGAAGAAAGAAGCGAGGGTGACGTTTGTCCCTCATTGAAACCGCCACTTACATAACACCAAAAAGCGTACACGGGACGGAGTCAACATAGGGGGACATGCCCTTCCCCACTCCAAAAAACCCCCCCATAATATATATTATATATATAATGAAAATGCGATTCTCAAAATGAGAATCACATAAGAGTATGGTTTAGTTACAAACTAAAAAGGTAGGATTAGAGAATAAATCCGAAGCCAAATGACTAATCCTACGATTATTACACGAAAAGAGGAACCAAGTAAAGTAGATGCTCGATGTACATAAATCCTCCAAGTGAATGACATCTTGAAAAACAAATTTGTTACGCCGCTTCCATAAGGACCAAGCAATGTTCAACCAAAGAGAAGTAGCAAAATCCCGACAAGGACCCGGTTTAAAATAAGAGCCCCATAGTTGTAAGAATACCGAGCAACTTGATGGGATCACCATAGGAATTCCAATCCACTTCAGAAGATGTAACCAAGTAGAAAAAGCACTATGACAAAGAAGAATAGCATGCTCGACAGTCTCAATTTCATGACAAAAAGGGCACACATCACTTGCAACCACATGCCGGAATAGCAAAAAAGAATTCGTGGGCAGCCTACAATGAAGAAGCAGCCAACCAAAAAAATTTACATTCGGGAGAGCAGAAGAGTTCCAAACCAGCTTGAAGGGAATATCCGAAGCATTCACCAGACGTGACTTAAAGAACGCCTTACAAAAAGAAGAGGAGCAATATGAACCCGAGGTATTTAAACCCCATCTGAAACAGTCAGCGTCTGCAACAAATAGAGGACCTGACGAGAAGGGGACAGCAGCTGCATTGGCGGGGAAAAGGTGCGGGCAAGCTAGTGAAATCCAAACCTTAAATTCTGAACATCGTTCCCGACTAGATATACGCAAATTACGCTTCCAAAACGGACGAGAGTAAGCTGAGGAACCAAATAAAAAGAAGCAGCCATGTCTCACTGAAGAATATTTCATGTTAGAGAGCTGAAACAAGTCAGGAATTAGGGAGCACAAAGGCTGGTTGGATGTCCAATTGTCAAACCAAAATAGTGCCGAATTACCATTACCAACGTTGACAACATTATTTTAACATGTCAATTTAGGGTCATTCCTCCTCCTATCCCTGGTTGGGTATTCTGGACGAATGAGGCACCCAACTATGATGTCTTGTGCGGCGATGTGGGGGTTGAGGTTGAGATTGCAGCTGAGGTTGCGGCAGGGGATGCCCCTACTTCTTATGCAGAGTTCTGTTCCAATGAACTGCTGAAATTTGCAAGACAAGATCGCGACCCTATTCCTAGGATTGAGGAGGATACTGAGGGAGATGCTGGGGACGACGACGACGACGACGATGATGATCCCTCCGGAGGCACAGTTGGTACTGGGGGAGCTGGTAGTTCGAGGGTAAATTCTTTGAATATTTCTTCTTTTCTTCTTTCCCTCCTTCTCCTTTTATTTTTATCGACTGCATGTAAATAATTATATGTGTTTTTCATGTTATTTTCTATTCACTGCAAATGGATTAGGTTGGGGGTTGGAAGAGAGGCCGTCGAGCTAGCGCATCAGGATCCTCTTCTAGCGTACATGCCGCGCCTGCTACGGTGGTGGGCCATAGGGACTTTCAGAGCCAGCATCTCCATTTGGGCTTGTTCATGCCCGACATGACCCCATACTACCCATTCTTTGATATTGATCCTCAGATGCCTATGCCCAATTCTCCTGTTGGGACCACTCATTTGAGTTTCTGACTTATTCCAATGAACCTTGTTTTGCATTTTGTTTTAACATTATCATTTCCCTATGCAGGTCCCTGTTGTAGACAGCGAGCGTGATGGGAGATTGATCCGCCGTATGGGCGATCTTTGGATTGCAGATAATCATTCCCTTGTTGTAAGTATTCCTGTAAATGCAAAATGTATGTCATGCTATGTTATGATATGTTATGAATGAACTAATGATTTGCCCCTCTTTTTTTCTTTTCAGGATAGGATTCGTGGGCTGAGCTTGGAGGTGAACGCTCTTCGATCTCAGCTACCAGATCAGGGAGGCTTTGGAGGCTTTTATCATATTCCTGAATTTCCCCCGGGTGCACCTCACCCAGATGACCAGCCAGATCAAGATCAAGAATAGGAGTGCTAGATGTAGGCTCCTTTTAGCTTAGATATCTGAACAATTTATTTCTTTTTTATTTATTTTCGGTCCATATGTGGGGACCTTATGTTTGGTACATTTACATATCTTCTGCTTTATCTCTGCTTGAACAATTTACTGCTTTGATACTTCTGATAATAATTTTGCATGAATAATTGCTCTAAATCATTGCCATGAGAAATTGCCATAAAAATTGCCATGAAAATTGCCACCGCTTCGCAATAGATAACTTTCTCGCTAAATATCAATTTAACCAAATCCTTTTCTCGGGGTAATCTGTCAGTATTGACAGATTGCCCCTTGAACTGTGTATGGCTACTTGCCACCCTTAAGGGAAAAAGAAAACACTCTCAATCAATATGGACATCTTCAATGAAAACCTTCCCAATTTCTTATCTAGTATTGACAAAAGAGATTGGAATCGCCTGAAGGATTGCGGCTTATGGAATTGGCGCATTTTCCACTACGTTAACCTCGATACCAGGCTTCTTGACACTGCGATCAGCCTTTGGGATCCGATTGATAACATGTTTCGATTTGGGGATCATGAACTTTGCCCCTTACTTGAAGAGTTTAGTGCCATCTTGAATATTTCTTGCGATACACAGATTGCTATCCCAGAGTGCCACTTCCAATTTGCTTTCAACAAAGGGGATTTTTTCAGGTTGCATTCTCAAGCTAGACGTGAAGTCATTCTTTGCAGATGCGAGAGTTCTGGTTTGAGCCTCCTGGGGGCGCTGAGAGTCTACAGGGACACTTCTCCTACTGATCCGAGTTGGGTGCCATTGATGAGCTTGCTA
This sequence comes from Euphorbia corollata, assembly GCA_948277035.1. NCBI lineage: Eukaryota > Viridiplantae > Streptophyta > Magnoliopsida > Malpighiales > Euphorbiaceae > Euphorbia > Euphorbia corollata. The sequence goes on from CAOJBI010354788.1 coordinate 3,774, forward strand.
TTACTGGGTAGCTTTCTGTGTGAAGCCGAGAATGGCATTTGTGGTTTTAATTTTATCCCGGTGATCCGTCAGATGTGATCCCGGTTTTAATTCTTTGGCTGGGACACTTGCCTACATGCACTCTGTGCATACTGAACCTACTTCTAAGCTGGGAGGCAGTCAAATTCTTCTGCAGGTAAGTAACTTGAATAATTCTTCCGATTTATTCAGCTTTTTATTTCTATCATATACATGCATTTCAGGTATGGTTGTTGGAAAAATTAAGCTTCCAAGTCTCTCCCCGAGTTGCTAATAACAATTACAAGCTGAATGATTATTGGAATAGGAGAATTGTCACTGGGGATCACTACATGGCTTCTTGGCTTCATATTCTTCAAAATATGCCCTTGAAGAAGATCAAGTGGACCTGTCCTTGGTGGGATATCGGAGAGGTAGCAACACAAGTTTGGATGAATGGCATCGTGCTGATTAGTCTTGATAAGATCACATTCTATTCTCCGAGCCGCCTTTGTCATCAATACGGTCAGATGCAGTACGTTCCTGATGTATTGTGCCTGATGACTGTTTATGATCTAGATCGTACCTACATGGCGAATTACATTGAAAAATATGCTGAGAGATGGACTCAACATTTGACAGCTCCTATGGATTATTCCATTCCTGTCAATCCTGTAGTCAGCATGGCCTATAGACACTGGTTGTCAGCTATCCGAGCTTCAAGTTCCCGAGAGGAGAAGAGGAGGATCATGAAGGAGTGTCACGAGTAGTAGGCAGGTCCTAGTTGCTAGGTGCTTTCCAGAATATTACCTAATAAATGTTAGACTTAACTACTATGCTACCTTATTGTCTTATGTGGATTTTTAATATTATCAATCTGTATATGTTTAATGGTTAGACCCTACCTTTTGCCTATACCGAGGTACAGCGGGTTCTTATTATGACATGCTTTTATTATTACGCCTTTGATAATAATCCTACACATCCATTTAATGCATTCATTTAACTTATTCAGCAAAATAATACATCAAACATGAAGAATTTTATTCAATCACAAAAGTTAATAATATTTTATTTCCAATATCCATCCATCGTTGTTTATGACTCTGTACAGATTTTATCATAAACTACGCTCATTTTTATTTTTATGTCCTAACTTTTGCTTAAAAGCCCTCACTAGCTTTTACCGGACCTTCTCTTTTTTTTTTCTTTTTTTTAAAATGAAATATCTTTTTAACTTGTCATGATTAACGGGATTGACAAATTCATTCCCATCCAAATCCATGATTTTCACAGCTCCTTTACTCATAACTTGCTTCACCATGTACGGTCCATCCCAATTTGGTTGAAATTTGCCCTTAGGATCCGTGTGCGTCTTACGAGATTGCTTCAGAACCAAATCTCCAGATCTTAATGGCTGACTTTGCCATCTTACCTTTCCATTGTAAGCTCGCGCCATTCATTGTTGGTACATCTGAAGGTGATCCAAAGCTACCAATCTTTTCTCATCAACCATGTTCAATTCCTCATATTTGGCGCGGGCCCACTCATCCTCTGTCAATCTTGCTTCTAGTGCCACTCTTAAAGACTTCACCTTGATTTCTGCTGGTAAGACAGCCTCAGTTCCATATACCAAAGAGAATGGGGTTTGACCTGTGGGTATCCTGATGCTAGTTCGATAACCCCATAAAGCATAAGGTAGATGATCAGCCCAATCTCTGTGAGTTACGACCATTTTAGACAAGATCTTCTTCATTAACTTATTAGCCGCTTCCACTGCTCCATTTGCTTGTGGTCCATAAGGGGAAGACTGGTAATGTTCAATGCCATGTTTCTCAATCAAATCTGCAGTTTCTCCTTGAAACTGAACTCCATTATCAGTCACTATGTGATGGGGAATACCGTATCTAGCAAAAATGTGTTTTTCAATGAATCGTGCCATCTTCTTAGCAGTAATACCCGTGTATGACTCGGCTTCTACCCATTTGGAGAAGTAATCAACTGCTACTACTATAAAGTGATGCCCGTTGGTAGATGATGGTCTTATCTCTCCAATGATGTCGATGCCCCAGGCTGAAAATGGCCAAGGTGTAGTCAAAGCTTGCAACTCTATAGGCGGGAGGTGGCTGATACTTTCGTATATCTGACACTCATGATAAAGCTTCACTTCTTGAACGCAATCGCTTAACATGGTCAACCAAAAGTATCCCATGCGTTGGATCTTCTTAGATAACATGACTCCGTTCATATGAGGCCCACAAGATCCCTCATGAATTTCCTTTATTAACTTTTGTGCTTCCGTTTGTGAAAGACAATGCAATAGTAAACCTTCTGAAGATCTTTTGAACAATTGATCATCAACCAGTCTAAATTGCACTGCCAACCTTCTGAGTGTAGTCCTTTCCGAATCATTTTCCCTAGCTGGATATGTTCCACTTGTCAAGTATTGCACGATGTCTTTATACCATGGCTGCTCATCTTCTTCGGTAATCTCAGCTATAGAAAGATATCATGGGCTTCTGGTGGTTTCCAGGATGTGAGGTCTGATCAGTTGTTTCTGCGGTCCTTCCCACATTGATGCTAAAGTAGCAAGAGAATCTGCCATCTGGTTTTCCTCCCTACGCATGTGGCAAAACTCACAAGAGCCGAGTAGTGCAGCTTTTATCCATATTGTTTCAAGGTAAGGCCTAAGTGATTCTTCTTTCAGCTCCCAATCTCCTGTAACTTTCCTAATCACCAAAGCTGAGTCTCCAATGATCTTGACAGCGTCTGCCCTCATCGTGATTAGCGAATTCATGCCGAATAGACAAGCTTCATACTCGTATGCATTATTGGTTGCAGGAAACTCCAGTCTCTTGAATAAGGGGATGATTTCATTATCAGGAGTAATAATGATCACACCCAACACTGGTCCTTTCTTATTTACAGCTCCATCAAAGAACATTTTCCACCTTCTCGGTTCTTCGCTCACTGAGGCTAATTGCTCATCGGGAAATTCTAGATTCTCCACATACTCTGAGTCGACTGGTTGATTAGCTAAAAACTCAGCTACTGCTTGACCTTTGATGACCTTCTTAGTAATGTATTCGATATCGAATTCTGATAACAGTAACAACCACCTAGATAATTTCCCGGCTAGAGATGGCGTTTGACAAAGATACTTCAATGGATCCACCTTAGCTACCGCTTGCACACGATATGACTGAAAGTAATGCCTTAATTTCTTTGTTAACCAGACCATGGCTGCACAAGTCTTCTCCACTATTGTGTACCGAGATTCGTACTCCAGCAGTTTCTTGCTAAGGTAGTAGATTGCGTACTCCTTCTTGTCCTCTTGCTCTTGGACTAGCATTGCTCCTACATATTTTTCCTCGATTGCCAGGTATAATATTAATGGTTTCCCAGGAGTTGGTGGCCTCAGAATTGGAGGATTGGCCAAATATGTCTTTATCTTCTCAAAAGCTATCTGACATTGATGTTCCATACGACTGGCTGCTGTTTCTTTAGTAGCTTGAAGATGGGTTCACATATCATCATAAGACGAGCTATGAATCTGCTGACGTACTGTAGAGACCCAAGGAAACTTCATACCTCCTTTTAAGTGCTTGGTGCAGGCATGTTCTTGATGGCTTTGATCTTGTCAGGGTCCATCTCGATACCTCTTTGACTCACTATGTGTCCCAAAAGCTTTCATGATGTGACTCCGAATACACATTTCTTGGGGTTAAGCCTTAGGTTGTATTTCTCGTTACGGGTGAGAAATCTATCCAAGACGGCGGGATGCTCTTCGGGAAAAATGGACTTTACAAGCATATCGTCCATATATACTTCCACTTCTTTGTGTATCAGATCATGTAGTAGTGTAGTAACAGCTCTCTGGTATGTTGCCCCTGCGTTTTTCAATCTAAATGGCATAACTTTGTAACAATATGTCCCCCGCTCGGTGACAAAAGCTGTTTTGAACTTGTCGATGACGTTCATTAATATCTGGTTGTAGCCTGAGAACCCATCCATGAATGAATACATTACAGCTCTTGCAGCACTATCAACCAAAACATCAATATGCGGGAGAGGGAAATCATTCTTCGGGTAGCTTTGTTCAGATCTCGAAAGTCGACACAAACTTTGACTTTTCCATCCTTCTTGGCCACAGGAACTACGTTGGCCAGCCATGTAGGATATTCCACTACTTCGAGAAACTTGGCCTCAATCTGTTTGGCGATCTCTTCCTTTACTTTATCGGCCCATTTTGGTCGTAATCTTCTTATCTTCTGCTTAACTGGTCAGAATTTAGGGTCTGTAGGGATTCGATGTTCGGCTATATCACGGTCTACTCCAGGCATATCATCATAGGACCAAGCGAAAGTGACGATGTGACTTTTTAATACTTTTATTAATTCTTTTTCTTGCTCGATGGATAGATTATTGGAAATTGATATCATTTTCGGATCTTCTTTTGTGTTTAAATTAACTTGTTTTAGTGACGTATCAGTAATGCTAAAAATGTTAGATGCATGCTGGAATGGATATGCATGATTACTGTCAGAAACACTATCCAAATAAGCAAAGTCATTCACGTTATTATTATTATAGTCAATACACATAGTGTTATCCATATTGAAAATATTAGACATAGATACAAAAGAGTTATCTTCTTCCACAAGCGGAAGGTCTTCCTCCTTTACTGGTTGTATGGTTTCTTCCTCTATCTTTTCGAAACCTGCACTACTGTTGCTGCTGCCTCCTTCTTCCATCTTCGCTTTCCCTTTTAACAACCTTTTCATCTGCTCAATAAGTTGCTCCATCGGATCATTCTTGGCCTCTTCGCCTATCGACATCTTTTCTAGTGCACTGATGAGCTCTTCATCTACTGATTCTGTCCTCTGTTTCTTGGTTGTAGGACTGGGCTCTTCTTCCCCAGAAATTGCTTCAGCGGGTGCTTTTTCTTCTGAACCTATTTCTTTCAACATATTGATTAGCGGACCTTGACCATACTTGGAGAAATCCACCACATCCGCGAAGATTTAAAACCCTGGCACAATTCTCCCCTGATATTCAACTTTCTCGGGAGTACCATCATATGGCTTTTCCTGTGGTTGCTTGAAGATTTCTATCATGTTCGTTCTCTTGAATCGAGACCTTTTCACTTCTTTGCCCTTGTAACAAAGGCCAGTGGTGTTAGCTTCTCCAGACCCTATGTTAAAGGACAACATTCCCTGTCCTTGACTCCCAAACCAGTGCCAGGTGCCAAGCGCTTTTTCATGTAGTTTCTAACCCAGGGTGACCATTCTCCCTCAAAAGGATTTTCTTCATCAATCACAGCCACAGAAAATCCCTTCATTGTATCCTCAACTCCCAATGCTGCAATGGTTGACCCTTCATCGGTGTGAGCGGGCGGGAACGCGGGACGCTGGGGCCGGCTGCTTCGGTGCTCGGCGCCATCCACGAAGGCGTATAATTTTTAGCTTAATTGCCTGATCTTTAGATCGTGCGCGCTGTCATGTGTTAAAACATTTTGTTTGTAGAAAACCGATCTTGCAATTTCGTGGCAAAAATATTCTGTGATAAATTTCCACTCAAAATGTCTCCTGGGTTGTTATGCGAGAAGACAACATCACAGATTTAGGTTTGAAATTAAAAATTCATTTAAAAAACTCAAAGTCGCCACCTGGTTCAGCTCTACCAGGAATTATGGTATAAAAATTCATTTTTTATAAATTTAAATACCGGGGTGAGAGATTCTGGGCAAGGGCAAAATAGCTACTTTTCGCAATTTGATTCAAGATATAAAATATTCCATGAATTTATTTCAAAATGAGAAAATTTTTCTATGTCCGGTTTTTATTTTATTTTTTGCATAAAAATAAAATAATAAACATACATCACAAATATTCCATGCACAACAGTTTGTATATGTCAGCGGGTTAGTTGCGATAATTAAATGTTAGTGGTTAGCAAGCGCTTCCCCAGTGTTTGGGAATTTTGGCTTTTAATATTACATGGCTTTGTCACGAATTACATTTATTTGCAATAAGTAAACCACCACGAAACGTAGCGAGTCCGCTAGCAGATTATGGTGAATTATAAATTAAAACCTCCACTTCGCGGTGGGGTCAAAACCACCTCATTATGGTGAATTGTGCAGGTAAGTAAATACCAAAATTAAAACCACCAAGTTATGTTGAATAGTGAATCACCACATTATGGTGAATAATGCGGGTAAGTAAATACTGAAAAGTAAATGACTTTAAAGTACTGAAAAATAAATGAGTTAGGTCATTTATGTGGTGTTTTCCCACTTTCGTTAGGAATTTTGCCACAGTTAATTATTTACGTCAAGTCAGGTTGATTGAATGGTGTTTTCCCCACTTCCGTTAGGGATTTAACCATGATTAATTGTGATGTGAATTTAGGTTAGCTGGGTTAGTGATCCTCCATTTAGAATGGGGAAATTATATACACAGATAAATATGCAGTTTAATGGTTTACATCACCACAATATTGGATAAATACCCCAAAATATGGTAAATAACAAATTTATATCATAAATATATATTATAAATATCAATTATAATATATATATATATATATATATATATATATATATATAAATATATATAATAGGTATATAAACAAGT
>CAOJBI010356929.1:0-25296 GCA_948277035.1 Euphorbia corollata
CTGTCTAAAAGGAAATAGTTGAACTTGGATATTGTACACATATATGAAGTGCATTCATTATCTTTCCGTTTTCAAGATATTGCCAATATTTTATTTGGATATTGTTAAATTCCTTAATCATTATCAAGCAACTGGATTACATTACTATATGGGGATTCTGTACTCTGGGTTATAATCTGGTTCTTAAATGAAGAGAAAAAGCTGAAGTAGTTCAGTCCTAAACTTTAGTGTCTTATCATTACAGAAAATATATTTTAACCTAGAGTTTGGTGGTTGATGCTTTTGTTATGCTTTCCTACAGCTTCAGCAGGCAGTGAATTCCTTCATAATATTTTCTGCCCAACAAACTGAGTCTAAAATTTCAAGTGAACACATAGAGCTTCCATCGTCCAAATTATCTAGCAGGTCTTCCTCTTCTGGACTATTGATCATGGACGCAATACAGCCCCTCAAAGATTAGAATTGCTCCCTTTCCTACCCGCAAATACATTGATGATCAATTCCAGTTAATAGTTAAGGAAGTCATGGGAGTTCTGTACGTATTTTCTCTATCGACTGCATGGCTTCTCCTATTGTAGTCTTGTTTATCTATTTAATAATTCATTGCCTATAACCACTGAGCAGGTACCTCTTGGGATTTCTCTATCCAATTTCTCGCCTTATTAGCTATTATGTGTTCGAGAAGGTTTTATAAAGAGCTTAATATTGTAGCTATGAACTTATCTTAATTAAGTTCATTTTGTAAAGAGCTTATTCTGACCCATTATTGATTGTTGGTATTTCAGGAACAAAAGATTAGAGAAGGCCTCTACATGATGGGATTAAAGGATGGAATATTTCATCTATCTTGGTTTATTACGTATGCTTTGCAGGTCAATTATTTATTTTCTTTAGATGGAGATGCCAATACTCAATACCCTTGATTTGACTCTTAGACATCATTAGATGATGAGATCATATCATAACTGATAATGTAATCATTGCTGCATTTCGTGTGAAGCTTCAAAATTGTGTCTGCGTGCATGTTGTTTTTTAGGTGCAATTATTACTTGCCTTTCTAATTAACTCGTTGTTGGGTGCACTAATGAGAGTTGAGAGCTATTTTAATTATTCCTCTGTGACCTAATTATGTGATGGAAGATAGAAAAACACTTCAGAGTGTCTTGTGCATAAAATGTTAGCCTTCTGTTAGGTTAACATTTTTCATTCAAAGTTAGTTACGCTCTACTGATTATTGTAGCAACATGTGCTTTTTAGTTTTTTTCATCGGTTGAGATGGGGTTTTAGAAACCAATTGATACCATTAGAAAGTATTAGTTGTCTGTTTTGTTGAGGTGGTGGAGTTGGTCTGACGGGGAAGTATTCGAATTTTTTTTTGTTTTACTCGTGTTCTTTTTGTGAAATGAAATTTAAACTCCTCTCTAGGCGTTGACTCTATTTTTTTCTCAAACATATTAGACTAAGAGATTTGGAAATTGAGGGATGAATTATTTTGGAGAGTATGATAACTGAATAAGAAATTTTGGCAGTCCTATCACAAAATTTACGGTGGTACACATAAGTTCAACGTGTCCTATCATTGTAGTTTGCATGAAGACTTTATCAAAGACTTCTCTTTTTTGTGCAAGATTTTGATTATTTATCTGACACTATGTTAATTTCAGTTTATTATCTTGTTTCATTGGATTTTTTTAACTTAATAAATCTTTGTTTGTCCTTGTTTTTGGTTGTCATTTCTCTTACAGTTTGGAGTATCATCTGGAATTATTACAGCTTGCACAATGGATACTCTTTTCAAGTATAGTGATAAGTCGGTGGTGTTTGCGTATTTTTTGTCATTTGGAATTAGTGCAATTATGCTGTCCTTTTTTATCTCTACATTTTTCACAAGAGCAAAAACAGCTGTTGCAGTCGGAACCCTTTCTTTTCTTGGAGCTTTCTTTCCATATTATACTGTCAATGACCCGGCTGTCCCTATGTAAGAATTACATTTTATTCATATTCCGATATCGTAAAATCTTTTGGGAAGTATTGTTTTAGAGTGGGGATTTTTTTGGTTAAACTTTTTTTACAGGATATTAAAGGTTATGGCTTCTTTACTTTCCCCTACGGCTTTTGCCCTTGGATCTATCAATTTTGCTGATTATGAGCGTGCACATGTTGGGCTTCGTTGGAGCAACATATGGCGAGTAAGTCTTGCACCCGTGTTCTTAAAAACTTCTGTTTCTTATTTCCCCCTTTCATCCATTGCATGGTTTTTTCTTTCTGTACTCGTGCAGGACTCATCTGGAGTGAATTTTTTGCTTTGTCTCTTGATGATGTGGCTTGACATGATATTATACTGTGCTCTGGGTTTGTACTTTGATAAGGTACACCTTCATTCCTTAGTCCTGATCTTAAAAATTTACCATAGTCAGCTGCCTTTGACTATCATGTTTAACTTTAAACTATAATTGAATGTAGTATTGTTTGAAAAGGCCCTGTATAGTAAATTTCACTTGGACTTGTAGAAAGTTTTTTGTGGCTCCAGTCCACAATCTTTTCATTTAACTCAGTTTACTTCTGAAATTTCAAAAGTCATAAGAATCAGAAAAAGTACATAATTTCCCCTTTCTGTTAAAATTAAAATTCGGAAATTTAAAATTTCTAATCTTTTTGACACATTTGCTTGACAATTTTACTTATCACTTTTTGACCATCTATGTTTCCAGTTCATTATTGAGTTTGTAGAAAAAGTGGATTTTTTTAGTAACGGGTACTTCTGGGTGAAGCTGGTTCCAACTGGATGGGCCAGTGTGGTTTTACAATGTAGGCTATGACCATGAGGTTTTCTTACATGATGAAGTGCAACAGAAGGCCTATGTGCGCTTCGCTCATCCAGAGCAGAGCTTACAAATTCCATGTCTTGTGCACCAGAATTTCATCCTAAAATATCCACAGCCCGGAATCCTTTTCTTTGTTTTTTGGATATAATTTTTGGCTGCTCCATCATTACTAATTCATTACTTTTGAAGAAGCTTTCACAATTTAGCCACCTGCTACTTTAACTTAATTGGAACTACTATGTCATTAGCATCACTGGATATTGTTACTGTGCTTATTTGTTGAGGAGATATTGGATGTAGAAACAAGCATTCTGAATCGTTCTGCACACCACTTTGGCATTTCATAATCTGAGCCTCTTTGGCATAAGTATCTTATATGTGTACATTTATCTGATTAGGTCCTTCCCAGGCAACATGGAGTGCGTTATCCTTGGAACTTTTTGTTCACGAGTTCCTTCTGGAAAAAGAAAAGAACTGTCACTAGTTTGGGAGTTAAGATTAGCGATAACACCACCAGAAAAAATGATACTTTAGAAAATGATACTCTTAAACCTGATGTTGAGGCAATAAGCTTGGATATGAAACAACAAGAACGTGAGAACAGGTATTTGAATTACTATCTCTCTTGCCCATGTTAATACGTTTGTTTGTCTTACTCTTTACATATGTTTTTATGATTTGTAGGTGCATTCAAATTAGGAATCTACATAAGGTGTATAATGCTAAAAGGGGAAATTCTGTTGCTGTTAGTTCACTAAAACTGACTTTGTATGAGAATCAGATTCTTGCTCTTCTAGGTTGGTCTTGCAATTGTTTCTTAGTTGGTGTTTTTTTCATTTTAAAGCTTGATACATTTCAATCACGGTCATATTTATGGTATTATTCTGCCTTCTCCAGTTAAAGATATGTTACATTTACTTCCAATCAGTCCTAATGGATACATTAGAGACCTTTGTAATGCAGATTGGTCATGTCCTAAATTCTTTTATTTAAAATTATTATGCGCAGAAACATGTTTTTATAATGGTTTCTGAACATGCACTAAGCTTAATTTATATTTGTGAAAATTCTCAATAACTTCAAACCTCTGATAGAGTTTCAAGTTGCTTGGCTCTTTATATTCTCACTGAATTTTTATTGTAGAGACCAACTATTGTTTATGATATAGGTAAGTTGTAATATCAAGGTGCTTTGTGTGACATACAATTGTATATGTTTGGCGCTAGTCTGTTGCTATATTTTTGGCATTTTGTGTGCTAGACTTGTGTTAGACTGAAGCAATGTTATTGGTTGGAAGGGCACAATGGAGCTGGGAAAAGCACAACTATTTCGATGCTTGTTGGTCTCCTTCCTCCTACGTCAGGAGATGCTATGATGTTCGGGAAGAACATACTAACAGACATGGTAATTTTATTTCTCAAATTGCATGCCACCTTTTTCTTGAACCTATCAAGTGACCCAACCTGTATGTTTCAGATAGTGTTCTAGACATATCGGACAGAGTATCCCACTATTTTTTTTTTCTTTTCTCTTTGAGGTTCTATTTAGTTCAACTGGATGCCTAGTAATTTAACACCCTTAAAGTTTATCTTGGTTCACTAGAATAGTTTTGTTTTTTAATGTTAATATTGTCTACATGTAATTGTTTGTCAAGCATTTACCCTCTTGAAGCGTGGTTCACAATTGGACTTCTTCGAAGAATTGTTTTTTGAATTTCCAAGAATCTTTTAACTCATAGTTTGTATTTCATTAGTTGGAGAACAGAATTTTTTGGATCCTGACATATCCAAAATGCCCCTCTTTAGATCTGGACGTGCTATTTCAGGACATTTGACCCTTGACTTATTTCCATTTAGCACATTTGGCTCTTTTTTTGGGTAGATAACATTCGATCCAATTTAGACATGCAAGTTTAGCACCGTCTGCGATCATATGTGTTTTAGATGGTGTTATTATTGCACGTCTAAATTGTGCCAAATTTGGTCAATTTCAAAATGCCTGGTGCCAAAAGGTCATTTTCATTCTTCTGTCTGAAATTTTCATTTCTTTTCGGTATGAGAGATTTTAAACATTTAGACCTTAAGCAGATTGTTTGACCTTTAAATTGTGTAGAAAACTTTTTTATTGGTTTGTGAAGAATTTTCGTAAAGAAATGAAGAATTTGAGAAAGTAATTTGTATTTCTCACTTGTGTAAAATATGTTACAATCAATGGGTATATGTACTGAAATATGTTACAATCAATGTGTATACTTACTAATGTAAGTACTTGCCCATCAAGAATAAACAAACATGGAAATAAATAAATACAATTTAATGTAATTAAATCTTCTATTCCTAATCAGCTTAATTAGAAGTGAAGTGTTGATTCTCACCACTCCCCTCAAGTTGGTGCAAAGATGTTGCACATGTCCAACTTGGAAACTAGTGCATGAAAAGTGCGCTTGTCGAGATCTTTTACGAAGACATCTGCTAACTCTTTTTCGGAAGAAACATAGATAAGATCAAGGTGGTTGTCCTCTACTTTCTCTTTGATGTAGGGGCATTTAATTTCAAACATTTTTTGTTTGGTCATGCTGGACTGGGTTATGAGCAATACAAATAGCAACTTTATTGTCACAATACAACGATAGCTTTCCTTTCTCTTGCCAATTTTAGATCTTCAAGTAGTTTCTTTAACCAGAGAACCTCGCAAATGCTTTGGGCCATGGCTCTGTATTCTGTTTCTATAGTAAGTTAAGCAACAACACTCCGTTTCTTGCTCTTTCAGGAGACCTTTCTAGGTGCAGACCTTAAGTATCTCAGGTTACTAAAGACAACTTGCATGTGTGTGTCTCGTGGGTCATTCTTGAATTGACTTACCAAACTAGCTGCATATGCTTTATCGGTCTCGTGTGTGAAAGATATATGAGCTTATCCACGAGCTTTTAACTGATATCTCAATCCCAGATTGAAGCTTGTGATTTCTTTCAATGGGTGAATTTATTGGTTTGCAACCCAACATCCCAGTTTTTGTTAACAAGTTTAGATCGTATTTTCTCTAAGAAATGTAGATCTTTGTACTAGATCTAACAACCTCAATTCCCAAGAAATTCCGGAGCTTTCCTAGAGCTTTAATCTCAAATTCACGAGCCAACAATTTTTCTAGTTGCGCCATCTCCTCGTTGTCTTTTCGTGTCACAACTATATCTTCAACGTACACTATAAGTAAGGCACCTTAGCCCATTGATGTTTTATGGAGATAGTATGATCGATCTGCTTGGTTTTGTATGTAATAGCAAGAAATCATAGCTTTGCAGGATTTGTCAAATCATGCTCTGAGAGACTACTTTCTGGGAGATTGCTTTAAGCCACGAGGCTTTCTTCAGTTACAAACTTTCCCTTGATTCTAGTTTTCAAATCTAGGAGGTATATCCATGTAAACTTCTTCCAAGATTTCATGAAGGAATGCATTTTTAATATCGAACTGGTGTAAATTCTAATCAAGATTAGCAGCACATGATAAAATCTTTCCTACAAGAGAAAATTCTTCTTGATAGTCTTCTCTACAGGTCTGAGTAAACCCTTTTGCAACCAACCAACCGAGCCTTGTATCTTTCTATCGAGCCATCCTCTTTGTGTTTTACAGTGAACACCCATTTGCAACCCACTAACTTTTTGTTTGTTGGGGAAACTACAAGTTTCCAAGTCTTATTTTTTGGATAGTGCTTTCATTTCCTCAAGCATAGCATGCTTCCACTTCAGGTTTGTGATGGCTTCTCTCCAATCCTGTGGAATAGACACAAAAGAGGAGGGACAAAGCAAAGGCTTTATGAGAAAGAGACAATGGAGGATAAGAGACAAAGTTGGGTTGAGGATATAAAGGATGATTAGGACAAGACCTAACCCTTTTTCATTGGGCAAAAGGTAAATCAACATTATTTGGAGAAGTAGATGACTCACTTGAAGAGGAAGGAGAGGAAAAATCGTCAGTATCATATTGCATGATGGCTTCTTTCTATTCCTTTCTTTCTCGAATATCTTAACAAGTTGGGTTTATCCAACCTCCCAATTTCCTCCCGTCTTTCACTCTCTCTTTTCTTGTTCAAAATCAATACCAAATAACATCATATCTTCATTTGTAGGAATCTCCCCTTGAAAATGCAATGGGGGATCGATAAAAAATGGTTCCGTTGCTTGAAAAGTAACTTCCATTGTCACAAATATCTTCGTGCAGGGGATGGTAACATTCCTAACCTTTCTGTGTAGGAGAATACCCAATAAGAATGCACTTAAGGGCCCGAGGATCAAGTTTCCTACTATTTCGTGTTTGAATGAAACATACAAACACCCATAAATTCTTGGAGGAACAACATATGTGTTTTTTCCTTTTTAACATTTCTAAACGACTCTTAAAATCAAGGGCTTTTTTGGGCATCCTATTAATCAGGTAAGAAGCAGCAAGAATGGCATCTCCCTGATAAGATTTAGGTTGATTCATAGTAAACATGGGAGACCTAGCAAATGCTAACAAGTGCCTATTTTTGTGTTCTGCTACCCTATTTTGAGCACTAGTATAAGGACAACTAGTACAGTGAATTATCCATGTGACTCCAAGTAAGCACCAATCCATATATTATGTGCCATTACCTGTTCATAGAATTTTTGCTTTTAATAGAATATGCACATGTGATCCTAGTGCAATATTCAATAAAATTAACAAACCAATGATTGCTAGGTTAGGAAACTGTTTTAGTTGGACTCCACACATCAAAATGAATAGTGAAAAAGTGGTAGTACTGCTATTATTGCTTGAAGGATAAGAGTTTCTTGTGTGCTTGGCATACTCACAAGCATCACATAACAATGATTATTTTAGAAAACAAATTTAGATATAATTTTTTCATATAAAAAAAGGATGGATGTCCTAACCATCGGTATCACTACAAATTTTCATGATTAATAACCTTATTTTCTCCAAAGAATGCCTGTTTTCCCTACTCCAAAAAACCATAAGTCATATATAAGCCATCATGCAATAACAAAGGTGATGGCAATGAACGGTGGTCAATGATGAACAGTAAATCCGGCTTGCAAACAAAAATTCAAGCAGTGAACAGTGATTCTGATGAACAGTACGTCAGCTATGAACAGTTTCGGAAAAAAATTGGGAAAAATTCAACCTCTAAAGGCAGTAATAGGTTCTTATATCATAAAGAAATTAAGAATTTGATATAGTAATATGTATTTCTCACTTGTGTGTAAAATATACTAATGCAAGTACTTCCCTATCAAGAATACTTGCCCATCAAGAATAAACAAACATGGAAAGAAATAAATACACATTAATGTAATTAAATATTCTATTCCTAATTAGCCTAATTACAAGTAAATGGTTGATTTGTCAATAGTTTGCTTCTATTTTATTTGTTTGCTTGCATAAATGGGTAGGTTTCTATCCATCTAATCTATTTAATATTCTTGTAGGATGAGATACGCAATATACTGGGTGTGTGCCCTCAACATGACATTCTTTTTCCTGAACTTACAGTAAGTATCGGCTTTCGGGAATGGTTTTATCTTTACACCTGTCTAATCATTGCATGTTTTCATAACAAAATTGGGCTATAGCTTCACATCATCTTTAGATTTAAATTGCTCAAGGTTGAATGTTAATGCACTGTATGTTGTAGCACAAATGAATAGAGTCATCTTTGGCTGTATTTATTTCTTAGACTGAGGGAATCACTTGGTTTCAAATGCACTTAAAAAAATGTAGAACTGCTTGCTATCAGAATGTTTCAGAATGCAGTAATATAAAATAAGACAAGGAAATTGGTTTTCATGAGAATTGTTTTTAAGTGGTCTAGATGTAACTTATAACTAGCTATAATCATGATATTTCAGTGTATTTCTTTTAGTTATGTTTTCACGGGGTGGAAGTTTCTGCAATTAAAACTAAATTTTATAACTAGAAGTCGTGAATTCGTATTTTGAGTGGGAACAAATTCAGATGAATGAATTCATTTTCTCTGCTTGTGTGTACGTGTATGTACGATTTAGAGAATTTCACATTCCAAGTTTATTATCTTATCCATGTGCCTCTGGTTCATTTTATCGTTATAACTTAATAGTTATATATAGGATGGGAGTAGGGGTGGTATTGTTGTCAGTGAAATTTTGTTGTTTGTTCAAGTGATGCATTTTTAAGTTTTTAACTTAGTAATGTCTAGTGTGAATCTTATTTTCAAGTTCAGTTGATCCACTTATTGAGATTTTTTTTGGATGACGTTTAGTGCATGATAATTAATTTCTAGTGGATGAATTATAAATACTGTTTATAGTATTCTTGACAGTGCCAATCAGTCATCAGTGTCTCTTACGGATTCATATTTCCTGTTTTGATTGCAAGGATTTGTTGTACTTTAAATATTTTTCTTTGGTGGATGTATATTGGAATTTGCTGATTCATGGTGGTATATTTCTTTTTCCAGGTACGAGAGCATTTGGAAATGTTTGCTATCTTGAAAGGAGTGGAAGAAGATGTCATGGAGACTATTGTCACTGATATGGTTGACGAAGTGAGTTTTCTTTCTGCAATATGATCGTATGTGCATATGAAGCTAATGTTCCAAACTGCAAGTGGTTTGGCTTTTTTGAGTTGTAGAATGTCAACTTTTTTTTCTTCTGGACCTATGCATATCCTTTTCATCCTCCATCGGAAATTTTTTTCAATTATTTATCAATTGAAGTTACACTCCATTCTTTGAATTTGGTATCCATGTCCCGTAACAATGAATCAAGGAAAATTTTGGATAAAATTCTTTTGCCTTGCGTCAATGAGATATATTTGGTACAATTATTGCGCTTTGGATATTGTAAAATGTTTAAATAGCCTTCGAAGCGACTGATTAATTTTAAGTAAAAGAATTTTAATCTTCATGATATGGAAAATTTGGAACGTTTCTAACTTATTGCCTCATTCTCTTATGAGCCTAGGCATTTTTTCCTTTCACTTGTCATCACTTGGTGTAATCATTGTCTTATGTGTTAAGATGTATAAGAGTGACTTATATATTTTCAGGTGGGTCTTGCTGATAAAGTGAACACTCCTGTGAGTTCTCTTTCTGGTGGCATGAAGAGAAAATTGTCTCTTGGAATTGCCCTTATTGGGAACAGTAAGGTGATGCATGAATTTGATGGCGTGTTTTTCTTATTTGTTGAACTTTTGGGACTAAAATATTCCCATCTTTTGCAGGTTATAATTCTCGACGAACCTACTAGTGGAATGGATCCGTACTCAATGCGTTTGACATGGCAATTAATAAAAAAAATAAAGAAGGGCCGGATAATATTACTTACTACCCACTCGATGGATGAAGCAGATGAATTAGGAGATCGAATAGCTATAATGGCTAATGGTTCTCTAAAATGCTGTGGAAGGTTAATTCTTCTGAAATTCTCTTGTGATTAATAGCTCTGTAATTATTATTCGAATTTTTATTAGAAGCACATTTTGTTACAGGTTTGAAAATTTTGTTTTTTTAATAATTAATAATGAATATACATTTTATATTTTTATACTTGAATTGCAGCAAGAATTATGATTGAATTCTTATAATGTGGCATGAGTACAGAACATTCATTGTACAGCATTTTTCATTTAAAGTTGGTTATGGTAATGTATGTGTTCTATTGCTTTCAACCGCTTTTGCATGTATAGTTTTTCAATTATGAAGCTTTAACTGATTTCATTTTTCTTTTTGAATATTAAGACTTAAGCAATTTTCTATGTTGCTGAGCTACACAAGAAGCATGTAATGGATCTAAATAGTTACTTTAAGATTTGTAAAAAATCAGAAATGTTAATGTTAGTTATAACAAGGTGGCCTTTAAAAAACCAGTCATAAATTTAGTTGTATTAAAAACACCATGTGCATTTTTTGTCCCACATTATTTTCTACGGAGATTTTAATGAACTGAACATTTTGTCTAGAAAAATAGTAGTGCGCATGATATGACCTGTTTTTTACAGCTGAACTATCCATCTGTGTAATTTCTGTTTGACAGCTCTCTCTTCTTGAAGCATCGATATGGGGTCGGATATACACTCACTTTGGTAAAGGTTAGTCCAATTTATGATGATTTTTGTACAGAACTTGTTTGTAAATATCATTTTAGCATCACCATTATGTCGTTTTGATAAACATTTTTCACTTCTTTCAGACTGCACCTACTGCTTCTGTGGCTGCTGATATTGTTTACAGTCATGTTCCATCAGCAATATGTGTGAGTGAGGTAATCATTTAGCTCTTGCATGAACTTGGCATCGCACTATCAAGGTCTTGATGTTTGGTATTGTTATCCTATACAACCTGATTGTAAAACCTTAGGTTGATCAACGCGGCTTTGATAAAGAAATTTCTCTTAAGTTGTATTTAGAGTTTTCTATCAGAATTATAGCATAATGTTTTTGAAGATTAGTTTTTAAGGTCTTTCTGTGTTTATTCATGGATGTAATGTTTTTTGGATTTAATTTTGTTTGATTTTTAAAAGAATTATGGTTTTACTCTTTTTATAACATTTGTGTTGTGTTTATCTGCCCAAAGGTTGGAACTGAGGTTTCCTTTAAGCTTCCCTTGGCATCCTCATTGTCATTTGAAAGAATGTTTAGGGAAATTGAAAGTTGCATGACAAGATCAGTCTCTTCCTCGGATGCAAGTATCAATGAAGAACAAATCCATCTTGGAATTGAAAGTTATGGCATCTCAGTCACAACTCTTGAAGAGGTATTTTTGAGAGTTGCAGGATGTGACTATGATGATGTTGATGATCTCAATCAAAGGGCAAATCTTCTTTCATCTGGTCCTGACATTCCTACAGCTTCTATCAATCATGCTTCCAAAGGAATTTTTTATTCCAAACTTCTAGGAAATTACAAAAAGGTTATTGGTGGCTTTTCTTCTATAGTAGGTAGAGCCTGTAGTTTGATTGTTGCTGCACTGTTAAACTTAATAAGTTTCATAGGCATTCAGTGCTGTGGTTGTTGTATCATTTGGAGGTCAACATTCTGGCAACATACCAAGGCGTTATTTATAAAGAGGTCTATAACTGCTAGGAGAGACAGGAAAACAATCTTTTTCCAACTTGTAATTCCTGTTGTTTTCTTGCTTTTTGGTCTTCTTCTTCTTGAGCTCAAGCCACATCCTGATCAGCAGTCTATCACCTTGACAACTTCACATTTTAATCCTCTGCTAAGCGGTGGTGGTGGTGGTGGCCCAATTCCTTTTAATTTATCTTTGCCTATTGCAAGAGAGGTCCGTTCAATATATGCACTTGTGATTTTGTTGCTGATGGTTGTTCATTCATTGATTGTTACTCTAGTCATTTCTGTCAAACTTCATGTTGAGAACTTTCAAACTATTGAACATTTTTAATTTTCAGGTTGCAAATTGCATTCGTGGGGGTTGGGTTCAAAGTTTCAAAGAGAGTGCATATAGGTTTCCTGATTCCGATACGGCATTAGCTGATGCTATCAAAGCAGCAGGGCCTACTTTGGGACCAGTTTTACTTTCTATGAGTGAATTCTTAATGTCTAGCTTCAATGAATCATACCAGTCGAGGTAAGTATATTCTGTAAGTTTAAGACTTGATTCTCTTGAAAGTGTGTCATTCAATGTAGTTCAATTCTTAATATTTTGGACCTATTCCGGTCATTACATTAACAAATCCATTTTTTCCCTTTCAGAAATTGTTCATTTGTGGATTTTTTTTTTAGTTATTCTTTTTTCCATTTTAGTTGAATTCTTAAAAGGCTATTTGAAGTAAATAGGATGAAGAAAAAGGATGGCCCATATTTAGCATCTGTAATTTTCATGATGGTCACAGGACTGAGATCATAGAATATTAGTGGGGCATTTCTAAAGGAGTTTCTTTGTGGAAATTATAGCGATAAGGTCTTCTATTGGTGGATCATATGAAATCTCAGTTATTTTAGATATAGTTTAGCGGTCTGGGTGTCCTTTTCCTTCACTTTTTTTTTCTCTTTGATTTGACTGCAAGCGTTTTACCTCTGAGCTCTGAAGTTCGAATGAAATTATGTTGAACTTAAGTGTTTGCATTGTTGTGGATATTTAAGAGCATAAAAAAAATTGTTGGTATTTTTCCAGTAGCTCTCTACCAAATTCTTAACCACTTGTAGATAAGTAAGAACACCATTTTTGTTTTCTTCCTCCACTGCTAGCATTATTATTACTTGATACTTCTCTAAGTTTATCAACAAAGTGCATACACCTGCCTGATATGTCTGATTTCCTGTACCAGCCAAAGATTGCAAAACTTGTGTAAAATCGTATCGCAGTATATTCATCATGAATAGACAATCAAAATACATCTAAGTATGAATGATTGAGTCACTGTTAAAGACAATTTTTTATAATATTTCCAGCCTCTTGTTATATTATATTTTATTTTTTTCAGCGTTAATATGACCAATCTCTTAGAAGAATTTTGTTTTCGGTGTTCATATTTCGAAAATTTTTGCTTGATTCGATTGACCAATTTCACTTAGTTGCAATTCTCGTTGATTGTAGCATCCATGCACTGAAAATGCTAGTTGATGGTTTATGGATTTGATCTAGTGAGATTCTGATTTTATGTAGGTACGGAGCAGTTGTGATGGATGATCAGTATGATGATGGAAGTTTGGGATACACAGTTATGCATAATAGTACTTGTCAGCATGCTGCTCCAACATATATCAATGTAATGAATGCTGCAATTCTGAGACTTGCAACAGGCGACAAGAATATGAGTATTCAAACACGTAACCACCCTCTGCCGATGACCAAAAGTCAAATCTTGCAAAGACATGTATGTTTCTCTATTCATGTTAAGTGTTTTCAGGGATTTTTTTCAAACTGCTCCTTGTAGTTAATTCATACAGTTGATTTTAAATAAACATATAGTTCAAAAATTTTATCTATGAAGATGTGCCCGGAATAATAGAAAATTGATCAATGAATTTCACATGGAAACAACTTAAATTGACAATATTGCTCTATCTTCCTATTTGCATGTTTATTTTGAGATAAGAACAATTGTTTGTGTTTTACATACGAAGTAAAAGAAAATGATGAATTGCGTAAAAAGATGTTGCTGGGGACTTAGGGGCATTTAGTTGTCAACATTGTAAAATGGACGGAGAAAAGGAAAGAACTACATTTAAAGATAGGATATCTTGTATTTGTTATTTATTATCACAAAGGTCTTCTACATGATGAATCGTGTCTATTGGTAAAGACAACACCTTATATGTCCTTAGAACTTTGAGCCGCCTCATTTGCGAAGTTCTTGAATTTACATCTTGAAATTTGGTGTCGATTTGTAGGATTTGGACGCTTTCTCTGCTGCCATCATAATTAGCATTGCATTCTCGTTTATTCCAGCATCCTTCGCTGTTGCCATTGTGAAGGTATTGGTTCTTAATGTTTGAGATGTCTTCTTTTTTAATTTTATAATGCTTTTGCTCATTATGTGTATCTTTGCTTTTGGGGATTTGGCACCATTACTGCAATAAATTTTTGGAATTGGTTTTAGATGATGATGCAAAGAGGTTTTGATGATTAACAATTATCATTATTTTAGTTTGGCATATATTTGTTAAAGGCGTGCCACGGGCACGCTCACTCAAGGCTCAAGGTATTCCTTGCCCTACCCAGGCGAATTCACGTACCACTGGTGCGTGCTTAGGTGTGCCTGGGTGCACCTTGAGATACTTCACGCCTCTGGTACAAGTTTTTTGTTCTGTTTAATCTTCACCTGGATTCTTTATTCACATGGCTAAGGTGTTCTTTTATGCAAATCATGTGAAACTGAAGTTTTGATCTTGTATATCAAAGAGTTCATACTAAAAAAATGTTCTGAGATATTAAATTGATAGTTTCTGTACCATTAGGGAAGAAGATTCAGGTACACTATACACTTCCTTGAAATGAAAAAATAGCGATATACTTGTATCTAATATTTTGGCTTATATTCTTTGACTCCCCGATACTCAATCAAATCTTTTTTTTTTTGGTGATTGATTGCATCCCTATAGACCCATGTTTTGTAATTCTTGTACTCTTTGGTATTGTGGATCTTTGATATAAGAAAAAACACTATTTCTACAAAAAATGTCATTTATAGGTATTTCATGAGTAGCTCATTTGTCGTTCTAAAATAGTTCGTACTAAAGTGTGCATTGTTTTGAACTTTATAACTAATCTAAGCCAGTAATGTTAAATTAGGTGTTTTGAATTTTTTTTCAGTTTTGACCTCAAACTTTTTTAAGACTAACAATGTTTCTAACTCGGAAATGCATAATTTTTAACTGTTAAATAGATATCGATTAATTAGAAAAAATTGCACGTTATAGGTTTAAATCTGTTGTGATTTGTATTATTTAGTATTGAGGAGAAGCTAGATGTTAGGTATAGTGAGTAGCAGCTGATGTGGCAGATTGTTAGGATTGTTAGAAAGGTTCTTAGTAGACATTGAGTGTAAATACTTGTGCAATTTATTGAATAATCAATCAATGAATAATAATCAGAATTACTCTCTCACTAATTCTTTCCATATTCCCGATCTAACTCTCCTCTATTCAATTCTGTTCTATCTTTGCTAAATCAGTTCCAGTTCCTCACGTTAGAGTTCGTAGCTAATTGCTTTTTGTTAGATGAGCTCAACGCATCGGAGCAGAAAAGTCATGGGCCGTTATCTTAATGGAGTTTGGGCTAGAAGGTAAGATTAGTCTCGTGGATGGGCTAGCGGAGAAGACTAGACCACTTAATAGCCTTCGGACTTGGAGGAGATAGGCCAACGAATGTTTGACAATTGACAACTGTCACTGGTCTATACCCAATTGCCGTGAAAGGGAGTGTTGGAGCACATTGGAAAGAAAGAAGAGTGATGAGTTGTGTATGAATGGAGTAGATTGAGCCGTGTTAGATGGGTTCAACTCCACTCGTATACTCTCTCAAAAGCTATCAAACTTAACACTTCTCAGGCTTGCGGATTCTCAACTGAGTTATTATATGAATTTTATCAAACTTTACATAAATTATCAATTTTGAAGTATATGGATTATTTTTTTCCCCATTAGCGTCTTAGATATTGCAATTTGTAATTTCTTACCTATATCTTTGAGCACGCTATCTCTATTTTCTCGCTCATAGGCCATATGGAGTGCGTAAATCTTTTCTTTCAAGGTACTTGTCAATTGTCATGTGGATCGCAATGCTTATTAGCTGTGAATTGAATCTTGGTAGAATTACTTCATCCCTTCTGCGATATTCTGTCTTTCCTTGCCTTGCTGCTCTTGTAGATTTATCTGGTGGGATGTTTTCTTTTTCCCTTTTTTCTATCGTTGGCTACTTGAGTATTTACTGCTTGACTGACAGATGGCTTCATATCAAATACATCATATTGTCTCCATCTCCTCAATATATATTGATTACAAATATCCCTTAAATGCGAACCTTCTATTGGCATGCAGTATTATTCGATCTTATTCTGAGTTTAATTGTCCACCATATTAAGGAAAAGTTCATTCTGTTTATCATGTTTGATTTAGGAACGCGAAGTGAAGGCTAAGCACCAACAATTGATTAGTGGGGTATGGCTACTTCTCAGTCATATTATGAATTCCAAATTTTGCTTGGATATGAATTTCGAAATTTGGTTGTCAAGTTTTACTTTATTTTTGTGACTTTCTTTTGTTCTTTCTCTCAGGTTTCTGTCCTTTCATATTGGGTGTCCACATATATTTGGGACTTCTTCAGCTTCTTATTTCCATCAGCTTCTGCAATATTTCTCTTTTACATCTTTGGTATATTCATTGTTTTCTAGGTCCAAAATATTTGCCAAAAAAGTGTTTCCCTATTAGCTTATATGTAGCATGGTTCTGATTTATACCGATTATCATTTTCTGATCCTGCCTTACACAATCTTTTGGCGGTTTTTCCTTTTAAACTAATTAGTTTGATACTGCAGGTCTTGATCAGTTCATTGGAAGGGATTGTTTCCTGCCAACAATTTTGATGTTTTTGGAGTATGGTTTAGCAATTGCATCCTCAACTTACTGCCTTACTTTTTTATTTTCTGATCACACTATGGCTCAGGTAGTGCAATATCTCATCTATTGTTAACATCCATGTCATTAAACTTCACAACATAATGATGCATTGTTTACCATATTTGCAGAATGTGGTTCTGATGGTCCATTTTTTCACTGGACTTATTCTTATGATTATTTCATTCATCATGGGGGTTATTGAGGCAACAACTACTACGAACAATTTTCTCAAGGTTGGTTTCATTTTTTTTTTGCTGTCAGTGATGGTGTTTCATCGACTACTTGGATTTATTTAAATGCTCAAACCTTAAAGGATGGTTTCAAGTATATTTTTTAAATTAATCAAATGAACGCGGTTTTTCTTTTCCTTAAAAAGTTGGAACAGTCATGTTAAATTGACGTTGTTAGCTTCCTGGAATGGATGTACTCTTATGAACTGGAGTTGGTATTTGCTAACCTTTTGTGGTGTACATAAATTTATTTTCAGAACTTCTTCAGATTATCACCTGGGTTTTGCTTTGCTGATGGACTTGCTTCATTGGCTCTTCTACGGCAAGGAATGAAGGATAAAAATAGTGATGCTGCTTTTGATTGGAATGTTACTGGTGCTTCCATATGCTACCTAGGAGTTGAGGTTAAGAATCTTTTTCCTTCATTCCATGTTATGGTATTGAGATTGTGACACGTTTGGTGGTAGTCATCATGTTCCACTATGAGAAAAAGCAGTATTCTGTGACAGGGTTCTGGTTTAAATTCTAGATTCAATTATGGTGGGGGTAAACATAAATAGCTGCCATGTTGTCTCCCGGTTACTTGAGTGAGGTTCTCCTAGTTTCAGTTTCACTTTGTGGTGAAAGTGTAATTTTCCTTTTTGGATGATGTGGTCTGTCAGAATATGTTAGAGCTTACTGTAGGTGATATTTTCTTTTCTTTAAAATTAAAAAGTAGAACTAAATCGAAAAGGAACATGCTTTAAAACAACTTCACTTGAAATTGTTAATGACCTTAAGATGGGATACAGTACAAAGCATGTCCTCCAGCTTCCATTTTTGGTACATTGCAATTCCTAATACCATAAAATCAATTAAACCTCTTGCAAAAACTTCAACTTCGCCCTGCATCTACTGCTACGCTTTAGTGGAGTAATTTGCCAATTTGATAAAAAATTCAAAATCACAGTACAAATGACTGATTTGAAAGGAGGCATCCATGTAGCTGAACCCAAAGGGGAATTAAGGCTCGGCTCTTGCTGCTTTTTTACTTTTTTAATCATAAAGTAACCGAGTCCAAACCATATATATTACCATCAATTATTTAATTAGCTTGTAAATTGAAATTTTCCTTTTCTTGCTCAAGGCACTAAAAAAGTGCATGCCTTGAACACAAAAAGCGCAACAATATAAAAATACTATAAAATATTATAGGTATAATATATTACTACAATTTTCAATAATATGGAGAAATGAAAAAAGAAAGTTAGACATCATTCTAATATAAGGGCTTGAGGAAAATGTATAGTCATTAAACATAGCATAAATGCATTCATTCAAACTAGTTTTTTTGTCTTTTACGAAAAGGTGGTGATGCTTTACTGCTTCACGTTTCACAATGATATCTTTCTTTTATTTTTTTGAAGTCCAAATAGAAATAAATGTCATTGTATATGGAAAATTCCTACTAGTATGCACCTGGATTTCAGAGGCACTACGACTTGCGTGTCTTTGGTTGTTGCGTTTTGGCTGAGGAGCGTGCCTGAGCAAGGGGTGGGCCTTGCATCCACCCTAGGCAAGCTAAGTGTGTTGCATTGTGTCCCTAGCGCCTTGGCACATGCATAGCTTGCCTTTGACTACTACGTTGAACTCAAATTTACATTGTATTAATACACATTTTGCATCACAAGCTTCATTTTTTTTCATGTGACTGCTTATAATGTTCGCTTGGAGGTCGGATATGTGGATAATCCGTGGGCCTGGAAAGTGTTGGGTTCGATAGGTTGAGTGAGCATACAAGTGGAGTTGAGCCCATCTAACACAAAACCAATTGGTTTGTGTTAAACCCCATCTATTCCAATTATATATCACTCTTTGTTATTATTTATTATCGATGTAGGGTAACACCACATCTCCAACACTCCCCTCAAGTGCAACTAGGCCTGGATCAGTTGCCACCTGAGGTCAAGAACGGGTCTAGTCTCTTTGCTAGCTCAAACACACCAGAAGTTTAAACACGAACCCAAGATCTTTCCGGCTGTTAGGCATTCTTCTCGCTCTGATATCATGTAGAGAATCCATGAGCCTGGAGAGTGTTGGATTCGATAGGTTGAGTGAGCATACAAGTAGGTGGTGTTGAGTCTATCTAACACAACCAATTGGCTTGTGTTAAAGCCCAATTTACTCCACTTATATATCACTCTTTTTTATTGTTTATTATCGATGTGGGATAATATCACATCTCCAACAGGATAGGGTTGATTTAAAAGAAGGAAATATGGCATTTGCACATGCTCTTGGCTAAAACTGTTTTTATTGTCTTGACATTCAAATCATGCTCCTTGTCAATTCGTTTCGTTTTGTTAGAACACAAAGTAATTGAAGAATTTGCGATATATTACTGCAATCAGAATACATATATATATATATATATATATATATATATATACACACACACACACACACAATATATTGTGAATAGAAAAGGAAAGAAATAGTGCTATGCTACTTGCTCTTATAATCACTATTATGTAACTTCTATCTATTTATGTCTACATTCATTCTATAACACTCTCCTCAAGCTGGAGCGAAGATGTTAGATCATGCCCAGCTTGGTAATGGTTTAGTGAATACATTGGCTATTTAACTTCCAGTTCTGACATGTTGGGTTGAAATTGTACCATCTTCTAGCTTTTCCCGGGTGAAGTGACAATCAACTTCAATATGTTTGGCACATTCATGATAATTTGGTCGACTTAAAGAGAGAGAATAACACCTAGACCCTTTTTTCTGTCGAGAATAACCTAAAAAGACACATTTAAGAGATTTCGGATCAAGTTTTGATACTTGAGGCGCCATGTCTTGAACAAAACAAATGCACCCAAATACGCGAGGAGGAAGATGAAACAAGACATTTGATGGAAATTGAATAGAATAAAGACTTTGATACCATTTTTGAACACAGTGATTGAAGAACTTGTGATATATACATGTATATATATAATATATCATGACTAGAAAAGGAAAGAAATATGCTAACATTGCTCCTATAATGACTATTATGTAACTTCTATCTATTTTTGTGTACATTCATTCTGTAGCATTTTTGGTACAAGATCAATGGAAACACACTAATAATCTTTTTTCACCTTTGCAGAGTATCATGTACTTTTTATTGGCAATTGTACTAGAATTGCTGCCTTTCCACAAATTAAGCCTGGGTAAAATCAAGCAGCATTGCAGGAATTTCAGGATTCTCAAACATGACTCTACTTCTGGCTACTTTGAACCCCTTCTCCAATTTCCTTCAGAAGCTGATGCTATCAGTTCTGAAGAAGATATAGATGTGCAAACCGAAAAAAACAGGGTACTTTCGGGATCTGTTGATAACGCCATCCTCTACTTGCGCAATCTTCGGAAGGTACTCGTAATGTGTTTTTTTTTTGGATTTTTCTTGTTGGAATATGCTTTATGTTCTAATATCTCTGATTTCAGGTGTATCCTGGAGGAAAACACGGAACAAAAGTTGCAGTTAATTCATTGACTTTCTCAGTTCAAGCAGGCGAGTGTTTTGGCTTCTTAGGTACAAATGGCGCTGGGAAGACTACAACACTATCGATGTTATCAGGTATACATCAATTTAGAAAAATATTCTTGATTAAATATTTGAAGTATTAAATTTGTGTGACCACTGACCAATAATGATTTTGAGGTGGGATTTGCTTTCGCAATCAGAGTACAAGCTGCTATCGAATAGGAACAGAGGCATTTTCCCTAATTTATTTTTGCTGATATGAATAATTTGTTTAGTCTATGAACAAAAAAACCCATTTCTTGTGTAGTTGGTTTCCAAAGTAGTGATAAAACATATGATACCTTCCAAATTGTTCTGTGAGAATGAGTTGTGTATTTGCTTTTCCTTTTCCAAATTGCAGGAGAAGAATCTCCAACTGATGGAACTGCATTTGTTTTCAACAAAGATATAAGACAAAATCCCAAGGCTGTCCGTCGGCATGTATGCTTAAATCTGTTTTCTCTCAAGGAATATCCTGATCAGATTTATTGTTTACATGCAGTAGTGATACCAAAAATTTAACTCTCTGAACATTTATATATTTGTGCTATGGAAGTTAACATGTAGTTTATATAAATCGTATGCAGATTGGATATTGCCCCCAGTTTGATGCTCTCTTGGAATTCTTGACAGTGAGAGAACATCTTGAGCTTTATGCTAGGATAAAAGGAGTTGCAGATTACAGTATGGATGATGTAATTATACGAATTAATTTATTATTCTGTAACATTTTATTGTTATGCCCTGAAATTTTTGGTTCGCAATTTTCCGTATTACTGTTATAATTCATAATTAGGAAAAAGAAGAGCTACATAAATAATTCTGGTGTGGACTTGCTACGCAGGTTGTCATGGAAAAGTTGGTGGAGTTTGACTTGTTAAAGCATGCTGATAAACCAGCATATACACTTAGTGGAGGAAACAAGAGAAAATTATCTGTTGCAATTGCAATGATTGGTGATCCGCCTATAGTAATACTTGATGAGCCTTCAACCGGTAAGCATGACAACATTTTGTAAGAAACAAAAAGGCAAAGGCATTATATAGCTAATGTCCCTGCTCAACGGAATTTGTGATTAAATATTTAGTTTGATCCCATTGTCAGTTAGGATATGGAAGATGATTGTCTTATGTATTTCTTATTGGGTTCAACTATTTATTGTTTTGGCCTTAGTTAAGAAAATCATCAAGTTTAGCTCAATTGATGTGGTAACCAGCTAATTGACAGAATGGATTGCTCTCCTCTATTCTTAAGTTGAAAATTTCTTCTTTTGATATCTATGTTGTTTCATTAGTAAATGATGCTAAGAAAATTGTTCTAGAGTTAATTGTGATCCTGCTTTTTTGTATTTGGGACTTTGATTAATGGTGTTTGTTCCTGATTAATTTTATATTCCTGATAACTAACACTTGCCACGATTTGTAGAATTTGATATTTTTCGGGATGGTTCTCAAATTATATTATGTTGGCTCTTTTCGTCCCAGGAAACAACAAATTCACAATGTTAATAGAACTATAACGACAAACGGTTCTTGATGGACAATTTACAGCCTCATAATGGGATCCAAATATCAAATATAGCATTTATTATTTTTTTGGATTCTAACTTAGACTACTTTGGTTATTAAATCATATCTGAATTATGATTTTAGGCATGGATCCTATTGCCAAGCGTTTCATGTGGGAGGTGATATCCCGCTTGTCAACTCGACAAGGGAAAACAGCAGTAATTCTCACCACCCACAGCATGAATGAAGCTCAGGCACTTTGTACCCGCATTGGAATAATGGTACCAACATACAATACCTTACATGCTTCAAAGTTCTAAAACTTTTGACTGTTCGTTAAGCCATTTTCATGGGTATTGAAGGTAAGTGGTAGATTGAGATGCATTGGAAGTCCGCAGCATTTGAAGACACGATTCGGTAATCATCTCGAGTTAGAGGTA
Source organism: Euphorbia corollata (assembly GCA_948277035.1). NCBI lineage: Eukaryota > Viridiplantae > Streptophyta > Magnoliopsida > Malpighiales > Euphorbiaceae > Euphorbia > Euphorbia corollata. The sequence continues at coordinate 22,651 of CAOJBI010356929.1, forward strand.
TAAGAGGACTTCTAATTTCTTATTTAGTTCAAGTTTCAGCATTTTTCATCATAGCAAGATTCATATGAAAATTCGGAGCATGGTCTGATCTGTAATTTTTTTCTGTGCTCAGGTGAAACCAACCGAGGTTAGCTCTAAAGACTTGATAAATCTGTGCAGAATTATTCGTGAAAGGCTGCTCGATGTTCCTGCACATCCAAGAAGCTTACTCAACGATCTTGAAATCTGCATTGGGGCTATTGACTCCATCAAAACTGAAAATGCTTCAGTTGCGGAGATCAGTTTGTCAAAAGAAACCATAATATTGATCGGAAGGTGGCTTGGAAATGAAGAAAGAGTTGAAAAACTTTTTTCTATGACACCTATTTCACATGGGATATTTGGCGAACAGTTAGCAGAGCAGTTAGTTAGAGATGGTAAATATCCTTGCTTATACTGGTAGCTTATTTGCTTTTCTTGATTGAAGTGCTTCTTTGCATTTCTCTTTTGTTGTTTATTTACATATTCAAGAATTGTCGCGTCTTCTGAGTTGGGTGTTTCAGATTGAATTCTTCGTTTTGATAGAAACACATGACTGCTCAACCAGATCTTATTGGAGCTAGTGTTGGTCATAGTTGTTATGGGCACGGGTCGGGCTCCAGGATCTCAAGGCTCACAGTCCAGCGCCTTGGAGGACCTTGGGCAACGTACAGTCCCTCAGGCACATGCCTCGAGCACCTATGCGCGCCCTGCAGATGCGCCTTACCTGCGCCTAGGCGTGCCCGGCCAAATATAGGCTTTTATGATGGATTTTTCTTTTTTGGTCGATCTATTTGAATTAAATAGCTCCATAAATTAGAGATTACCATGTAATGACTTAAAAGTCTCCTAAATTTAATAATTAGTTTAGGAAATATTACAAACTAAAGACTTTGTATTACTTTAGCACTCCATAAAAGCTTTAATATCGAATATTTAAGATGAAAACCCATCTTTTTAAGATATAACAACATTAGTCCTTAATAATAATTTTAATTCATTTGCATCATCTAAGTCAAAATAATAGTAGCAAACTACAAAACAATAAACAAAATTACAGTGACACTAAAAATTAAACAAGTTATTTGTTTTCACCTATATACTTTTGCTTTAATTTAGCTTATTTTTAGACATACTCGTTTTGTATTACCTTATATTCTATTTAAGAATGACATTAGAATTGTATTTTTATTCAAAAAATATTCTAGTTTATTTGCGCCTCGTGTCACTCGGGCGCGCACCTGACCCCCTTGCGCCTGTAACAACTATGGAGTGTACAAGAACCAAGTTCAGTTCTCACACTGTTTTTTTATCTGATCAGTTTTTGTAGATCTTAAATTTAGAGAAAACCAAGATAGAAATGGATTAATACGGAACTGGTAGATTAAAATATATATTAACTTGAAAGTTTGATTAGTTTAAAATAAAACACAAACAGGAAAATTCTTTAGTAGAATGTTGATTGAACCCCACAAAGAATTTACTATTATGTTTATGTGGTTGGTGTTTAACATGTGTTGCAAATCTGATAGACTTCCTTTTAATTCTGTTGATGAACTTGTACAGGCGGGATAGCTCTACCAACATTTTCCGAGTGGTGGTTAGCGAAAGAAAAATTCGCAGCTATTGATTCGTTTGTGCTGTCTTCTTTTCCTGGTTCTACTGTTCAAGGCTGCAATGGCCTTAGTGTCAAGTATGAGGTAAGTCGGACATTATTGTGTCCACAATATTTGTTTACCTTTTGTTTCATTTGATGTTCTTGTATGATATTTTAGCAAGGACCACTCGGCAGATGCTTATGAAGGATATCCTTGGTTATTCTCTTAAGGGAAATATCATGTTGAAATCTGACTCTTATGATAATGCAACAATTGAACTGAATAAATTAGGGAAACCGAAATGAAAAGCGTGTGTACTTCATTAAAACCAAGGCTCTTTTGATTTAATGGCAGCTGCCGTACCAAAGTGGTCTCTCGCTTGCAGATGTTTTTGGACACCTTGAGCGAAATAGGTAAAGAGCTCGTTGATGATATGTTTCTTTCAGTAATATCTTCTCAGTAAACTTATATAGAAATCATACTCCAGAAATCGACTGGGAATAGCAGAATATAGTATCAGCCAAGCAACTTTAGAAACCATCTTCAATCATTTCGCAGCAGCCACTTGTACCAGGTAACACAATAATTTCCTCATCTTTTTCTTCTTCGTTCTCGACGCAGAATGATATGAATCCTTTATTCTGTTGTAGAGACAGAATAAATTATACTATGTTTATTTCATGTATATTGTAGCATAAACATATTTAGATAATCAAATCTGTTGTTCAAAAGGTTCTTTACTTTTCCATTTTACTCGAGGTCTTTTGGATTGAAAACGAATGTTCATCTAATATATGAATCATAAGTGTTATAAATAAATAAAAATTGACCTGCCGACTGTAAATCAAGAGTATGGAACTATATTACTGACTGAATGATACGCCAATTCTCCAGATCATTACTCCAAGTTATCGTTGTTTGCAGTTGGCTGCACTAACCAACCACTCTGAGTCGGGTCTAATACCATTTTTTACAATTAGGAGGCCTTTGTTTCAGGAAAGGGAATAAAATTATATCATCCCCTTTGTTT
>CAOJBI010357504.1:0-11050 GCA_948277035.1 Euphorbia corollata
CTCGATGATAATTTACCATATAAAAGGTGGGTCAAAGTTAGGAAGTAGCCTTATTCTAATGAATACAACTAATCCAAGCTTATTTGAGCATTCCTTTTAATTATGAAGAGTGTACAATAACTTTCTAAATTTAAAATATTTTTAAAATTCTTCAAATAATTGTAACTATTTTTTATTTTAAAATTTCAGCATCTTTATAGTCTATACATATATAGCCACTGTAATATATAAGTACCTAGCATAGTCTATAAAGGTAAAATTGCTACCTTGTTTTGATCAAAGAATATATAACTTAAAAAGAAATGTCAGTGATTGATGTCTTAGTCTAGTGGTTAAGACGGAAGCTGTGGATTCTAGAGGTTTCAGGTTCGAATCACATCCGGGGTGGGTTGGAGATATTTCTTTCCATTTAATAATGTAAGATCAAATGAGGTAAATTTTTTTTTTAAAAAAAAAAAGAAATCTCAAACTCAAAGTAATTAGATACATTACACATCACAAGTAGGCTAGGAAATCACATGCAATCTTGTGTTATATTTAAGGGCGATGAAATAGATATTATTTTTTTTATTTCAAAATGAATTTTATTAAAGTGTTCTTTAGCCTTTTTCTAGGCTTCCCTTTTAAAGTTAAAACTTAAGACATTGTTTTGTGAAATTTGTTAGTGCTCACGTTAAAAATACTATAAACTTTCACATATATTACCAAATGAATTCCATTTCGCCATATTTGCTTGGCATTCTTCTTGTAGCAAGAATAAACCATTTCATATAATATTTTGAATTCCCATTGACAATTTAGGAGTGGTTTATTGTAATACTGTTAGAAATATTATAGAGTCCAGTAAAATCTAGTGTATTTGGGGGTGTTCCAAGTTGTCTACAAAAATCTGATGCCCCTTAAATTTTAAAAACGATCTCGTGACTCCTTCATCTTTCGAAAAACGTACCAAATAACTCCCTTAACGCCATGTGACAACTTCTAGTTGGTTTAACTTTCCAAAAATGTCATTTTCATGATTTTCTTTTTAGAAGTTGACACCTAACATTGTATGAGCAAAGTGGTGCACTTTTTCAAAAGTTGAGGTTGCTATGTATGGATAATTTGGGACACCTCCAATGAATGCATTAGTAATAATTGTAACTTTTTTAATATTATTAGTGGCATGGTTTGAAATTGGTACAACACAATTTCACCCGTAACACATAATGGACTAATTCGATCCGAAAACATAAGCGCGAATCTCCAACCCAACAACCTTATTTCTATTGCAATTGCAGGATAGTGTTAAATATACTATAAACGTTACAATTAAGACCATATCCATCAAATGTAATTCATCAAGTAGCTTTCTACTTGGCGAGCCGGACAATAGAAGTTTTGTCCATGCTCAGTCTAGCATATTCCAGTTATCTAAGAACACAATAATGATTCTAGAATTTTTCTTTGATTAGACAAGAAAATAATAGCTCAGTCAAGGGTGCCATACGTCCATATGTTTGAATACAAATTGAAAATCAGAGACACAAAATATAGTTCCCAACAATGTAAAATCACAATGAGTTGACAAGTAACCAACCAGATAGCCACAACAAAACAGAACACAAAGCCAACTAATGGACAATGGTGAGCCCATTTTGGAAAATCAGCAAACTACACAACAAATTGGATTTCACTTGGCCTAGTCACCCTGACCCTACTCTGCATTATGGCTTGGCCACCATTTCACACCTTTTAGTGGTGAAAATTGCAGCAACATTACAAACCAACAAGGTTGCATATTTGTTGACTTTGAGCATGACATGTATGGTACATTTTTCGGGTATGGCCAGTTGACCCAAGTTCAATAAAACCACCTCCAACACTCAAACTAAACATATAAAATGTCTCCCAAAAATTCCTTTTTCATAACCATATACATTGATATATTGTGTTCAAATTTGATCTTACACCACTAAACTAATCAAAGAATAATAGTCTAACTTCACTTAGTAAAACTGTGAAGGGTTCACATTCTGTCTTACCCCATTTTATCAATGTGTACTATATACATAAAATGCTGTACTTTCCCCGCCACCGACACTAAACTGCAAACAACAAAATCCTGACAGATATTTCGGGTTTCAGACTCGAAGAGGTAGACCATAATTAAGGTAAGTTCTAATCTGTCCATCCCAACCAGCCGTTACTATCACAAGACCCCATAAGTGAGGTGAACTGAACATACTGTTGCAGGCGTTCTTCAAAAACTTGAACTCGGATTTAAACCTAGTAGGCGACACACCTGTCAGGCAATCCGGAAGTTTCTCCTCAGGCCAAGTCGCTGATCCCTTTGTCAAAGAATCCCATAAGAATGCACGGGTATGAGAAAAACAGTCAGGTGAAGATGCAACTGTTTCATCGTCCAACTCCTCGACAAGTCTCTGATGGCCATTACTAGTAGCTCCTGTTACTCTAGACTCATTCTCAATGCCATGCCAAGCTATTGCGATAGATGCATTTTGCGATGTGAAGCTCTCGTAAGAGTGGATGTTTTTCTTACTAGGAACCTTTTCTTGGCTATTGCAGTTCCATATGTAGACATCGGAATCTTCACTTGTCGAGACGACATGTTTCCCATCTGAGGTAAATGATGCACACATTTGGTTTGCTCCAACACCTATGCTGGAGGCTGAAAGGTGAAACAATTTTGAAACCAAATTAACGGGAATCATACATGTATGAGATAATGGAGAAAACCGAAAAAGATTAGATATGAACCTCTAAATTTACAGACCACGTCCATGCCACTTAATACTCTTACTAGAGAATCAGCAGAGGTGACTACTACCTTGCTTGGATCACTTGGCGAGAACTAAAACAAAATCAGACCGTAAGCTCTTATGCAATAAAAGTAAAATGACATGTATATGAAAGAATGAGGAAAAAGCTTGACAACCTCAAAGCCAGTAATCCTCTTGCCTGGTAACTTCTTTTTCCCCTGTAAAGATATTTGAGCATTCAGTTCCAATCGGTTATCTGCACAACAACAAAAAGATCAAAGTTTTTTAAGCTTTTTAAGCGAAAACATCAAGTAAAGAAATGTTTCTACTAAGCCGCTAGTTTTTCAGTATATGCCTAACAAAACTTTACTCAAAAGAGCCTAAATGCATACCTATAATATCATAAAAAAGGCAGTTCCCTGTCATAGTGCCAACTATTCCTCCCTGTAAAATACAAGTAAAAAATTGCTTCAGGATAATTAAATAAATAAATATAAATCTTATATTAAAAAAAGGAACTTTTACCGTACCTTTCCGTCAGGATAATAACACACAGCAGTTACTATTTCCCTTATTACAGTATAGTTAACAACCTGGCAGCCATCCACATCCCATATCCGAACTTTTCCATCTATTGAACCGCTGATGAAATAATTATCATCGACTGGATTGAAATCCACACAAGTTACTGCAATGTTCAAAGTTCAAAACTTTAGCACAAAACAGCCAAAAACAATGTGCTGAATAACTGGCTTTGGGCTGAAATAATTCAAGGTACAAACCATAGTTGTTGTGAGAAAAAATTCTCAGGCATCTATCACATCCCACTTGCCAGAGACGAACTGTGTGATCAATAGAGGATGACAGCAAAAACTGCAGATAATACCGGATTAGAATCAAGAAGCCGAGTAAAATCTATGCAAAACACAAATAATTTAAGGACTAACCCTCTTCTGAGACCAAGAGAGATCCAAGACATCTCCTTCATGTCCCTGAAACTCATGTAAGGGTTTCTCCTCTACTTTGAAGACCTTTGGTGGAAAAATCACACATGTCGAATCGGATGAAACGTGCTTTTTTATTTTGTCAACTTTCATTTTATCCATATCAAGAGAAGATATTTTGTATAGATGATTCATTGTGAAATATAGGCATGAAGAATCACTGGCTGACATAAGAAGTTGATCCAAATTCTCATCTTCGATCACTTTCCATACACGAACAAAGCAATCTTCGCCACCTGTGGCTAAGTATTGTCCATCAAGGCTGAATTTCATGGTCAAAATCGAACCTTTATGCGCCAGGAATTCTTGTCCGGCGTAAAGGGAAGACAATTCCTTGGATTTCTTCTTGGATGAATGAACTTTGACTCTCTGTATCTTTGATCCTACTATATATTCATAATCACTGGATTTCGCAATAGTTCTTGCAGGATGGCTTAACCTTCTTAATCTTCTCAGCCAACTCTCCTTTACTTTCTTCTTTTTTACAACCTTCAACGGTTCTTCCATCAAAGGAGATGATCCACCATCAACGGTTCTATCAAATTCGTCAAAACTAAGAGATTGATTTGAACCCCCTTCATGTACTCTACTCAACCGCCCATCTTGACCAATTTCATCCACTAGAAATTGGGTTCCATCATCCAAATTTCTGATCTTATATACAGCATTATCATCTTCTTCATCTTCAAATGATTCATGAGTTTCAAAGGACTGCAACGAAATTCGAGACTCGGACATTTTAAGGCTATCATCAAAAGAGCCAGAATTCCTCAACACAGTGCCACCAAAATCTACTATTCTATCAATACCTAATTGAATTTCACTTGAACATTCAATTGACTCCTCTGAACCCAAGTTTCGATCCCAACTTAAACCCATAGACTTTAAGAATCTACTCCGGCGGTCATTAACACTTTCGGGTTCCTTAATCCATAGCTCGTACTGAGATAAACTATTATCAAAGTCAACATCGGAACTGCAATTCTCATTACACATAGAAGATTCTATCTTGCCATGGCTATCAAAAAAATAATCTTGCTCTTCTTTTCCTCCACTGTAACTCTCCATCATCATAATTAAATCCTTAATTTCTTACATCAATTTCCTGAATAAAGTGGGATAAACAAAAAAAAAAAAAAAATTGCGCAATTAAACAGTACAGTTTACAGAACAATAGAATTCGATTGAAAAACATAGAATCAGTCAACTAATCAAACAAAACCCCACACAAAATCAGATCTCTAAGTGAACGATTCAGTCCAGAAAGATTTTAGGGGTGGGTTCAAAAGGGAAATGACCAAACCCGAAGAAACCAAATACACAATTCGAAATTGCTTAAAATTTAAACAAAACCAACATAAACAATTGAGACAAAAGATAAGGGGGAAATTTATAAATTAGCGCACCTGGGTCGCCGTGAAATCCCGGTCAAACCCCAGGAATTGAAGCAATCAAAGAAGTTCACACTTTGGGAGGTAAATGAACATGAAATTGGAAGCAAGTTAACTGGAAAATGAGAAACATTTGAAGTGAAAATGGAGGAAATGATGAAAAGGTATCAGCTTTAAGTGTCGGTACGAACAAGGCAAACATGAGAGAAGATCCAAAGGATATGAACCGAGAAAATGTGTTGCTAACTTCTGTTACTCAGTCAATTAAACGCTGTTTCGTTTCGGATCCGATATTTTAAGTTTTTCCGTTTTCCTTTCATTTGCACTTTTATTCCGATCTCTCTCTCTTTCGGTTTTAAGATAGCCTAATACATACATTGCCCCCTAAACTTGTTCCCAAAAATTAAATACCCCTTAAATTTTGAAAAGCATCTGGTTACCCCTCAACTTGTAAAAAAGCATCCATACGCCCCATAGATGCCACGTGGCACATTCTGGTTGTGTGACTTTTCAAAATTTTCATTTTTCTCTTTTCACCAGAAGTTGACACGTGGTAACTAGAGGGTAAATTGGTATTTTTTAACAAGTTGAGGGGGTTGACCGGTGCTTTTTTGCAAGTTCAGGGGATAACCAGGTGCTTTTCAAAGTTCAGGGGGCACTTAGTTTATGAGGATAAGTTTAGGAGGCAAACTATGTATTCGGAAGATTGAGTAACTAATTTTTGGGTTGAAAAGAATCATATAAAGGTTTGAATAGAAACAGTTAATACTCTTTTGTGAATAAGATATTCTTTTTTTTCATTTTTGACTCATTTTTAATTGAATTGAAATGTATTATTTTAATGTAAATATGTAGTTATAAATATTTATAAGTATTTAACATGATCAGTTGGTAAATAAGTTGAAACGATTATAGTTTAAAATTAGTATGAGATTTATCCTAACATAGAAAAACTATACTTTACGGATTTGTTCTCTTACATAACAAATCAATTCAGTTCACTTTAGTTAAGTCATTTTCAGTTTAGTTTGGTTACAAGTAATTATAAATTATGTTGAAATAATTTGAGTTCACCCTCAATTCAATTTTTAGATTAACTTTCATAAATAATTACTTTAACTTTTCGTTTGAGAGAATATTGTATTGGTTTTGAGATATTGCTAGAAAATAACTAAATTCAATTGATTTATCAATAAATAAACTGAGAGAAACTCAAAAACAACCCTTTTTATTTCATTTGCTTTTAGATTACAGGGTAAACTTAAAAAACATGCCTCGTTGTTTGACCGTTTTGCAAAAAATGTCATTATGTAAAAATTTTTCCAGATAGGTGCTTGTGGTTTCAAAAGTTGACAAAAAAAGGATAAAAATATTTTTTCGTTAAAAATAATAGTGTTATGTAAGCTATTTCAATCAATTCGACAATCCTGCAATTTAATCAAATTATTAAGAATTATTTATCAAATTTTGAGTAATTTTCAGAAATTATTCATTTTATTATGATTTTTTAAAAGTTTTAAATTAAAAAGAATAGTTTTACTTGTCGGAAAATTCTAAAATATATTATTAATTTGTATTGTATTTTTATTAACTAAGCTGTAAATTTTCAGTTCAAAATGGACAAGTTTGCATATTTTTATGATAGAATTAAAATTTGAAATTTTTTTTTTTTTTGATAACTTTTGAAATCACAAGCGTCCATCTGAAAAAAAAAATACACAATAATTTTTTTACAAAACATATTTTTGAAGTTTAACTACTTTGTTCCCGTGAACTGTGTCAAGTGCTTTGATTTATTTATTTTAACTAATTTTTATTAATAATCAGGATGATCTACTAAAATTTGTTGCAACTCTCTCACGGATGTTGACTAACCACAAAATTTAAAACTCATAAATATATATATCAGTGACACCATGAAACCAATAGTAACTTTCCAACCTGACTGGCGGAAGACTGGTCAACAAATTTTTTTGGACGGAGCAATCTTCAAAATTTGAATTTCATCACAAGTCGTCATTTGACTTTTAATTTCTTATTAATTTTTTTCAACAACTGTCTTATTTAGGATTATGGAAAGGAAAATTCCCATTAATTAATTTAATAATAATTAATCTCCTTATCAATAATTATTTGACTCATTGTTATGATCAATGTCTTCATAATCATATTGAACAAAAAATTAATGAACTTACTGATATACGGTATTTTCGATACGATTAATGATATAATGGGTCATCTATTAAACAATTAATTTCATAAAAAATAATATATATATATATATATATAATATGAATATAATATATGTTATTTCATTCTGAAATGTTACGATTATGTTTTTGAAAATTTATTTAACTATGTTTTGGAAATGTATTTTAATTATCGTTGTTTAAATTTTTATAATTTGAACATTTTATACTCGTACTTTTCACATAATGGTATTTTTAGTGAATCGTACCCAAATCATCAACAATATGCGGTATTACCGGTAAAACCGGGTGGTATGGTATAATATTAATAGCATTGGTTATGATATACCAACTGTTCCACATGACCACTTACATGTAAGGTTTATCAAATATCAATACATGCCATGATTGTTAAACCCAGCTCGGTCCCTTGAACCGGTGAAGGTAGATAGTCAAGAGAGTGGGTCAACGGGAATTGAACCGTGATTCAACAGTTTAAAATAAATTTGTTAAAAATATTTATTTTTAATTTTTTATAATATAAAATATGATACAGTAAAAATCAAACTATTGTTTGACGCTAAAATTAATATCAAAGCTGGTGTAAAATAACTAGTAATATTTCCACATAAGTTTCATTGTTTAGTAACACTAGCAAATTAGTTTTTTTATTGAAAACTATCACAAAGTTAAAAAAAAATTGAAATAAACTCAAAAACCTACTATCAAAATAATTGGTTTCAAATTATGCATAAATTCAATCATTATCAATTATTAATTTTTTTTCCTGAAATAAATTTTAGAAGAATTTGAAAATATGGATATAGATAAACAAGAGGCTCACTAAAATTAGATTCAATAAAGTTTTAAATAGTCTAAACTTTATTGTTATAATTTATTAGATTTTAAGTTTAAAATTATAAATTTTACGTGGTTATTGACCCGTTCCGGTCACCGGATCAATGGTCTAACTGATCGGGTCAACGAGTTTTTAATGGTTTTATTATATAGTGCGTTAGCATGATTTGGCCGTTTTTATCATTGGATTTGACCGTTCCAATCGGTTGGATACAAAACTTATGTGGGACAAATGTGGCGGTGCAATAATGAGTTTGAACGTGACAACCATGTCCTCTATTGGTTAAAATGTAATATTGATGCCAATTTTTTAATGTGGCGCTCGAATGGGACATTGGTGTATAGTGTTGGTCCCAAAGTTATTGCATTTTGTGCTCTTTGTTAAATGAAAGTGGGGATTTAAATTCTCCGAAGTGTTGCAAAACAACTAGATAATCATGAAAACGGTCGATGATGAATCATGTCATTTTATTGTGATTTGCATTTTTTTCTTAAAAAGTGTCTCGATAATCGTTCTCACCTCCACACATTTATTATATTTCAAAATTTTAAATGATTAAAAATTTCACGGTAGCTCTCACTCGCCAAGGTTTCTGTTATAGTATAAATCTTTTAAAGTTATCACAACTACATGAACTTTTTAATATTTTACCAAAGCATTTAAATAAAAATTCATAAAAAAAATGATATGACTAATTTTACATTACAATAAATTTGGGAGCTTCGTAAATAGTACAAATTATTGATAAAAAATATGATTGACGAAAGAGTATGACCTCTATAATTTATCCCTTTTTCTTCCAAAGAAAAAATTGTTTGATTAAACTCCATCACACAAGTCGATTTTAAGTTAATAATTATAAAATTTCATGAATAATAATTAATTTACATTAGATAAAGAAAAGACTAAATATTACGTCGGGAAAATTAATAAAGTTACTTTATAAAACCCTCAAGCTTTTCTGTAATTTGTCCATTCTAGAGCATCACTACACCAAAGCCCAACTGATTAGCCCAATGCAATAGATGATGTCCACGTGGTTTCTTCAATAGTGAAAGGCCGTCCCATCCATTAAAGCCTTTCTTACTTTATTTTGTTGAGAAGGATAAATAGCTTTTTACACATCATACGGTCAAATACTTTCACGTGATTACTTTGTTTGAAAAAATTACAATTATTTTATAATTTATCAACTAATTGATCAAAATTCATACAATGATCCAATAAATAAGCAACATAAAAGTTACTTTATTAAACATATATATATATATATATATATATAGAGAGAGAGAGAGAGAGAGTTTAGGTTGAAGGTTAGTTTGAGATTGTTTTTTTGAATCCCGATAAATATAATGTAGAAAACTTATCTCACATATTTTCCTTAGGACTTTTAAGACTTAAGGAAAACAATCTTAAATGTTACTTAATGGTATTTCCTTTCAATGGTAAAACAAGAAAGAAAAAATGAAGTGGTCCAAAGTAAAAAAGGTGTAAATTCATTCCCTACAAGAACATGGTGCATTGGTGTGTGTGCATATAGGGCCATGCCCTACATATTTCACTTCACAAATTAGGAAATTACAGGCTTCATTTCTTCATGGCAAAGCTCAACCAAGTTTAGAAATAGGCCCTTTCCATCAACTTACTATATATGTGTAAAGGAAGCCTTTGGGCCATTTACTACAACAATAATATATTTGTCAAGGGAAATAATATGTTTTACGTCTATTTCATAAATTATTTCCCTATGTCACTTAGGAACCTTGAGAATGGTTGAGATGTCTCCATCATCAAGTGGGAACCACGAAAATTTATGCAATTGATTAATTTATTTAGGTTAAATATATACTTTACCCCTTCAACTTGATACATTTTATGTTTTGTCGCTCTCAATTTTCAAAAGTCTCTGTTAATCTTTCAAACTTGATAAAAATGCACTCAACAGTCCCCTCTCCCCTACACGTAAAATCTTATGGTTGGTTTAACTTTTCAAATATGTCAGATTTTTTATTTTTCTCTCATAAATTAGAATGTGACACGTGCTACCGATGGGGCTGGTGGATTCATTTTTATCAAGTTTAGGGGATTATGAAGATTTTTTAAAGTTTAGGGCAGTAAATATTAATGTTTACGAACAAAATCTTAATAATAACCCGTGAAACTAAAGCTAAATAGAATAAAAAGTAAGCCGAGTTTGGAGATTATGCTTTTGTGCTAATGATCCTTGTTTCCCGAATAAAATATTTAAAATCATGTTCTATAGTATAGCATGAGAAAAATAGTTTTAGCTTTCTTTTAGAAACAATATTGTTGAATACTTATATTTTTGTACGTGAATTAAATTATAATATATTTCATATTGCACTATTAAGATAAAGTGATTCACAATCTTTATTCTCATCAATCTCTTTTACGGACAAACGCAAAAATTAGACGATTGTGGTCGTGTGTATCGATGATGTTCAAATTTGTTAAGTTTGGATTATCTCAAAACACATACTCCCTCTAGTCTTTTTTATTAGACGTTTTACACACAAATTCAAGATTTTAATAATGGACGTTTCACAAAATCCCAAGTTTTGTTCACCAAATTTTTCCACTTTTATCCTTATTAATGGCCTTCTATTTTCAAGATAAACAATTTTTACAATATCATTAATGAGGGTAAATTAGTAAGTTGACAACTTTAATTAATTAGTTTCTTAAACTATGTGAAAAACTCCAAAACGTCTATTAAAAAAGACCGGAGGGAGAATATGGCAAAATGTAAATGGTTAAATTTTCACGTCATTTAACCCAACTCATCCTACAATTTCCAAGGCAATACGTGACGTGGAATTGCACT
>CAOJBI010358052.1:0-10260 GCA_948277035.1 Euphorbia corollata
TTTATTGAGTGTGAATTATAATTTTAAAATGATTAGATGTATATTTGTATATTCTTCTTGATAGAAGTGAGTTAGGGATGTTAATAGGGTGGGGATTATCCGAAACCCGCGGGGATCCGATCCGAAAAGCGCGGGGAATAACCGAAATTTTCACCCGCACGAGCGGTTATTGGGGAAAATTTACCGCTCGTTAAAAAACCACGGGCGGTTTTGGTAGGAGCTATCCCCGCCCCGTGGAGATTCCGCACCGTCCCCGAATAATTACCCGATAAATACCCGAAAATATATATATATATATATATATATATATATATATATACACACACACACACACACACACACATATAAAATTTAGTCCAACTATTGTAATAAGGAAATATTAATAAAGTCCAATTTAGTTGACCCACATTTGATTTTTACGGAATCAAGTTACCAACTACAAAAACTAGGACTTTTATATTATACTCTCTTTAATCTTTATCACTAAAAGTCAAAAACCTAATAAATCTAATCCCATTTACATAGACACCCCTCTTTGCTCCCCATCTCTTCTTCTTGTGATAATATCATGCTTCCAATTACTTAATTATTTAAGTCATGATACTTTAGTTTTTTATGCATATTAGATAATTTGATTCGTACTTTTTTTTATTATAGGTTGATGATGCAACTAAAAGTAAGGAAAAAAAATTAAAAGTTGAGCAAGTTTTCCTACTCAACTAGTTGTGAGGAATGACGAGGAATTGAGCAAACTTTTGGGTTATGTGACAATTGCCAATGGTAGATTAGTCTGATAGTTACAATATTTGTGTTTAGTGAAGATTATAGTTGTTGTTATCATGATTTAAGTAACGTGAATATAACGATGATCTTGTTGTTGCCCAAACTATAGTCGAAATATGTCTTTATGAAATTTGAAATTTGATTGAATGCATATGAGAAAATTAGGGCGGGGATTATCCAAAACCCGACCGAACCCGCGCGGGTACGGAATGGGAGGTAAAATAATCCCCGAACATTAAATGGGGAATCACCGAAACCGTACCCGAAAGTACGTGGTACGGGTTTGGTATTGTACAAACCGCACCCGTCCCGCACTGTTGACATCCCTAAAGTGAGTGTTAGTAATATGACACTATATAACATAAAAGAAGAGTGAGAGAAAATGAAGAAAACAAAAAAGAAAAGTTTTCTTTTGTTTTTTCATATTATGTCCAACTTTATTTAGGTTAAGATCACCAAAGATCTGACCGTTGGATTATCATGAAATTTGATGATTGGGTTCCACACATAATTTTCTTTGTTTTCACCATTGAATCTGTGGAAAAACATGGAGAGGACGTGTTTGTATATGGCAGAATGTTGTTGGCAGTTTGTTTCTTATTTGTTTATTCTCTTGTGTATTCTCACTTGTTTCTTGGCTTTTCTTGTTGCTTATTGTTTTATAAAAATAACGAATATGAAAGATTGATGATTGATCTTTGTGGATTAAATTCCATGGAAATTGTAATTAGTTTAATGCAAAGTTTATCAAATTGTCATAAATAGAAGGGCGTTGGTATATGCGTTTATTCACTGGACTAAGTTGCAATAATTATTTGAAAAATTATGTTGACGTTTGGAAGCTAATAAAATTACTTATGATTTTACTGTATTTATTTTAAGTATTATTTAGTATTTGAAAGAGATGATGGCTATATTTGTTTTCATTACTAGTGTCGAATACATGATTGGTTGATGTCTAAATTGATAAAATTATATATTGGCTCGAAATAAAAAAGTGAAAAGTTATGGTTACAATGGTTATGACAAATTACTTTTTACACTATGATAGTTTAAAAGACATGTAATATAATTTCATTCATTGGAGAGTAATTTTATATAAAGAAAACCAAATGTTTTGGTTTGAGTTATATATATAATAAGATACCTAAGCAAAATGCTATAGCCAAGTTTGTAATGGTAGGTCAAGACACATTGGGTTGATACATAGTTACGTCCAACGACTTATCACAGATGAGATCATAAAAATTGGCTATGTGGGTACTAAGTTAAACATTGTTGATTGCTATACTAAAGCATTAAGCAGACATTCTGTTGATGATTTATCAAATAGAATGAGTTTGTTTCCTTATTAAAAACATTTAAGGGAATCTTAACTTATGCGTGTAAACATCGAATCCTAAGTTCAATAAGATTAAATCTCTTACATGATGTTTGGAAACTATTTAATATGATCCAAATATGATTTCAGTATTGTGATAGTTTTTGAGGTTGATTAAGTTCTTAACAAGTCTCTTGAAGAAAGCTAGTCATAGGGCACTTTTGAGAGGGACTTACCTATGTAAGTGTGAAGTGAGCCGTTTCAAAAAGGTCACTTAAGGCATGAATTTGAAACACTTATTAATAGATATGAGGACATAGCTGTTAAAAGTGTTGGCTTAGCTAGAAATATGAAGGACTTGATTTATGTGTATAACATCTCTCGTTAATCAGTTTATGTTCGTTTGGTTCAATCCTTAGTGACACCAATCTAATATGATTAGCTGGAATGTGTGTTATACTAGGTGGAAGTTCAATCTTTGTGAAACTTTTACTGAAGCATAAATCGCGGAATTCTTATGTGTAGAATTTCTGTTCCTAAAAATACTCTAATATGGGAGAATATTGTTGGATAATTTAAAGTATTATGAATACGTCGCATTCTTAAGTCAATTATTTATGGAGTTTGGTATAATGAATTAAATGATTTAAGATATATTTATAGATGTACATGGAAAAGATGTGTAAGTTCATGAAAATACATGTTGATTCATGAAAGGACATTTGTTTCATGAAAACACATAATGGTTCATGGAAGGACACGTTGGTTGATGGATAGTCATCTTATTTCATGAAAATATGCATTGTTTCATGAAAAGTCATATAGTTTCATATAAAGACAAAATAGTTCATGAAGAGACTTATCATTTCATGAACCATCATCTGAAATGGCTCATTTGTGTCCTTGATGCACACAAAATTGACAAGCAAATTTCAGAAATTTAGATGAAGCGATTAGACGTCTTTGTCTTTCTACTTATATACAAATTTTCTTATTCCTACAAGAAACGTATTACAGTTGATTCATATGCAAAAACATGTACATGTATTGTTTTCACCATTGTATCTCATAAGAAAATTTACTGTACAAATCCAACTGCTTTGTAGGGAGGAAATATTGCTTAAAGGATAGCGATTAGCGTTGGAGATTAGGTGTTAGAATAGTTTAGGGGGAGAGCAAATTTCGGTTCGGTTCAAAAACCGAACCGAACCGAACCGAAAACCGATTACGAATAATGTTAGAACCGTTAACCAAATCGAAAATTACCTGTTCGGTTCTATTTGAACCGAAAATAATTTAAATTTTAATTTTTTTTTATATATGAAATGACTAAAAATTCAAAATAATTAATTTTTACATGTGTAATTTATTGTTAATTTGAAAAATAAAACTTAATTTTCAAGTATTATATATAAATTGAAAATGAAAATAATTAATAAATTAATATAAAATTAAATAAAATTAATTTTTTCATTTTTCAAGGTTCTAACCGAAACCGAACCGAAAACCAATAACATAAAAATATAAACCGAAAACCGAACCGAATAGCCTTGGTTCGGTTCGATTTTCTGTTTTTGCGGTTCTCGGTTTAAAATTGCTCACCCCTAGCTAGAATAGTTATTTCTATTATAATCAAGATTGGAATAGATTATTCTCAACAATTATAATTATTTCTTTCCTAGCATCCCTATTACCAAATATTTTCCAACAAGCAGTTTGTTTGCTATAAAAATAAATAAATTATGAGTCATGACAAAATAAAAATTGCAAAATTATAATTGAGGAACGTACTTAATCACTCTGGGCAGGTCCAGTGATCCTATAAAAGAGGCCATACAATAATTATAACTATCAGAATAAAGGTAGGCATGTACTTTAAGAACATATTTTGATCCATTGCTCAACTAGATGGAGTTGGCAATTGGTCTTTCAATCTCAAGTTTCCTTAGCTTACACATTCTATGTTCTATATAGCAATAAATATCTACGAAAATCATCACTGTGCCTAGAATGGTATGAATGAGCACTACACTGTTTACCGGAATACCCAGTTTCAATTGATAAATCTTAAAGAGTGGATCCATTTTTGCAAGAACAAGGTTTTGCCCACAACTTGAAAAAGTCATATATAATATGCTTAATCTTAGTTAACTAATTAACTGCCATCGTTAGCAGCTACAAAGTATTAAAAGTTCAAATGGATAAAAACAGGCAAGAGTACTGTCACTAAATTTTTGTTAAGGAATATGGAACCATGTACATGAGTAAATTGACAGATCCAAAAGATAGTGTAAAAATTAGAACCTAACCACAACGCATTAAGAAAATAAACATTCGAGCATGGCTACTACATGGAGTTTTCCACCGATGGATAATCCTATCCCTAATACCTAATCCATAAGACCAAAACCACAAACAACAAAATGTGGAAAATCAAAACGAACAATCATTCCAAATCAAAACAATAAAACAATACAGCATTAGAAGCAACTAAAAACACTCAGATCTGAGCCCAGCTACAAATAATAATAAAAAATGCAAAACATGGCGTGAGGGTTTGAAGGATTAGTTCAAAATTGAAAGAACACAAGGTAGATTACCTTGAATTTAGTGAGCAGAGGCAGAAAGAGATGGCAAAGACGAACACACAGGTGGGTTATTTAATTCACCTTGTACAATGTTATTTTAAAATGGCCACCTTTCTTCGACCCCATTTCAAATACATATTATATTTATAGAGTATGATACGAGATACTTTAAATTTGAAATATCTCAAACTCAAGTCTCCAATAAATTTAAATACTTTATTATTATTTTGATTTTTGATATTGTTTTATAATTTATGAATTAATGATTATTTGTAGGTGTTAAATAATTATTAATAACATTTAATATATTTAAATTTTATAATAATTTTTTTATCTACCTATAAAACTATGATTGTATTAACTAAATTTAAATATGGGCAACAAATTTCAAAACTAAATAATACAATAGAAACTAAAATGCATAACATCAATATAATATTCAATTATAAATTATAAAAATAAATTTAAAAATTATATTATAAAACATTACAAGATAAATAAATATACATTAGAAAAAGAAAATTAAATTAGAATAAAAAAAATAAATCTAAATAACAATATATATATTGAAAAATAACATAAAATAACATAGTTATTTTAAGTTCAATAAGGTGGTAAGTCATGTTGATTTCTACCAATTATCACTAGTTTAATTTATTAATTTTTTATTTCTAAACTATATATAAAATATGCATTATTAATTAAATATTAATTATATTATATTTTTAATTTATATTTATCATAACATGAAATATAAAATTTGAATATTTTTCTTAAATAATAATAATAATAACAATAATAGATATTATTTAATGAAAAGAATTTTTTTCAGAGTAGTTAAAATAGAATAATGGATAAGAATGAATTTGCTGTATAAACTATATAAATAAAGTAAAAATTGTAAAAGTAGAGTTTATAGTAAAAATAAATAAAGTAATGAATCGTAGATAACTTTAACGGTGTCTGATGGCCGTAAATCTGTAATTTACACACGTCTCAACCGTCTAAATTTGTTGTCACCGGTAAAAGCCTACCTTACAACCAGGCTTGGACCGAGTAAACCAACCAACACTGATCTCAAGGCCCTCCAATTGTAATTCAATGATAATATGTAAAAAAACAAATGAAATTAAAAGCGGAGTGAAGAGAATACAGAAAATAAATTAGCGCAAGGCCAAGAGCACCCAAACCGAAGATCGCAACAGATAAGCCAGGCGATACGTTAGCAACATTCCACGCAGCTCCAACTCCTAATACACCATTTCATTTGTCACTTCATTTATATCTTTCTATCTCACATTGAATTTGTTTGCTAAGGTCATCCATTAAATTTGTTTAAAAATTAAAAGTCAATCTCAAATTCGAGCTCAAAATTCTATTTATGTTTGGTTCGTTTAAGTGTTTGTTTATCCGTGAGTTGTTTATAAACAAATCATTTATTTTGTTCATGAATGGTTTGTCTATTTTTTCCGCAAATGAACTCATATGTTTTCGTTCGATAACAACATTCTAATTCAATACATAATTTAAATTGGTCATAAACTTATTTTTGTTGTATTAAAATTCAAGATACGTGAGATGAGATTGCAGATTCAAACCCCACGATCAACAAATTTGACAAAATGTTACCTTATTTTTAAAAAATAGTTCTATAAAATTTTACTTTTTATATGTAATAATCAAAATCAAACGAACATTTATTGAGTCGGTTCACAAGTTTTTCATGAACCTCTAATCGAGTTTGTTCATGAGTTAACGAACCGAGCTTTGACTTGTTTATTTTCAGTTCGTTTTATAATTTGAGCCATAAAGTTGTGTTCACGAACTGTTCATTTAAAAAGCAAGTCAAACTTTTATCGAGTCGAACGCCGACGGTTTTACTCATTTAGAGCCCTAGACATTTGTCGCTGATATTTGTCATTATTATAAATTACAAACCATTATTATACAAAAATATAGATTCCTCCAATAGTTCAAACTTAGAGTACTTAGATGAAAACTGTAAACTATGTTTTCCTTTTAATAACTCTTGCTAAATTAAGTAAAAAAAAATAATCAAGTCAGTTCAATTAATACGTTTACAAAGATTATGATGATGATGATAAGGAATCAAATTTGAGGTCCTTCAAATTTCATTTCAGAAAACACAAAAAATAAAAAAATGTTAATAATTATTACTTGCATTTGAGATTTCTAGTTAGTATATTATTAAATTAACCAATACAATACAAGTTAAAGAATATACACGTTTTATATATAAAACGCAGTTTAGTTGATAACGTAATTCGAATATGTTAGAGCAGTCGCATGTTTGATTTTCATTTAATCCAATTTATGAGATTTAACCATGACTAAATCCTAAACAAGATCATCCCAATGCATATTCACGTCATTTGTATAAAATAAACATGCATGCATATTTTTATTTCAATTTAATTTGTTACTTTTATAAGCAGAAAATAATTACCTTGACTTTTTATAATGGATGGTCCATTGATGTTTACTTTAATTTGTTGTGTTTTACTATTTTTATGAACAAGTTGGAGGAGAACAAAATTTGATTCCTATTAAATACATTCGTTAAGGGGGGAAGAGTCGTAATTGTTAATCTGTAAACCCTAATAAAATTATGTCAATGAACTGTGAAAAAATTTTATAGTTTAGAATTAATTCATGTTTAGTCCACTTTATTCAATTTACATATACTTACTAGCTAACAAACTGTACCTATATCTCACAAAAAAAATGAACATCAAGTACAAAGGCAACACTAAAAGCAATGTCAAAAAAATAAAAATTTGACTGTAAACATGAAATTGACAACCAAACACACCAACAATTTAAATTAATTAGGAGTGAATCACGGAAAAATTCAAATCTTTATTGGATTAAGATATCAAAATTATCATTTATAAACCAAGAAATTAGAAGTCCAGAATATTATTGGAAAGATTTGTAAACTGATTACGATAAATAGCTTTTAACTAGTTGCTCAAAACTGATAAAACAAAACAAAACCTGCAAAAGAATCATGGCAGAATCAAACTCCATCTGGGTTGGTGAGAAGCAAATACTAAATGCAAACAAGTTCACTGACAAAAAAAGCATATAAGAAAAACAAAACAAATCAAATGAACCGAAGAGACAAGAGTTCGGAAATACAGTAAAGAGTCATGGTTTGGCTAATTTTCGTTGATGTAACAATAAATTAACTAAAATAAAACGAAAAAGAGCTTCACGTCGTAACATTAAATCTACAAAAAGACTGTCACCATAAAAGCTCGCAGTTAAACGGAGACGATGCAAGCAAGGTAACGTCGGCGTGAAACTGGAAAATTATGGGCATGTGCCACAAAATCAATTACCTGTAAAGATGAAAATAAAAACCGTAAATGGAAGCGGGGAAAGTATAGGAAACTGAACAAGTGTTATTCATTTTCAAATTATTTCTTAATAAATTAAATATAAAAGATGAACTTACAGTGAGTAGACTCACCCATAAAAATTAAGCTAAAAAACGCCCATCTTTTGGTTTACATCCACTTCTGCCAAATCGATTCTGCATTTCCTCTCTGTTTCTTCTCTTCCATTTACGATTAGGGTTTCAAATCCCATATTTGTTACCTTCTCAAATCCAAAAAATTCAACCCTTTTTTCAAAGTATCAGCTCCGAAGTCAACCTTATAACGATGGAAAACAAAAATGAAGACGCCACCGTTGGCAGCATTGTATCCATGGATAACCTTAACCAAGTAGCTAATTGGTTTGGTATGGCGGTGATCTCCGCCTTCTTCTCATCGCTAGAGCGCTTTTCTTGCGTCAATGTTGCCACTCAGGATGATGAATTTGACGATGAAGAAGGGTCTTGTCGTCCTCTTGCTCTCTCCACCAACCCTAATCACGGCTATGATGAATCCGATCTCCCTGTTTGATTCTGTTAATCGAATTTCTCCTTGTTATTTTGTAGTATTTCGTCGCCTCTCCGAAAAATCCCCAAACTCACCCCCAATTTGAATGTTTTTGTTGTGTGTTTGTGGAATTTTAGGGTTTTTGTTTCATATATGGAAACTGCTATGTTATGATTATTTGTATTTTCTATGGCGATGGAATTAATTTGAATTCTTTTCCTCTGATGTGGCATAAGTCTTGACATGATCTGTTTTGCTGTTCTGGTTTGGTTTGGTATTAATATTAATAATGATTTCTTGTTCTGAATGGAGCTAAATATTTTAAGACTGCTAGGTTTTGATTATCAAATTATAGTGAAGAAGCTCACTTATTCTCCTTGATTGGCTTTAGGTTGTTTATCCCCAGTTTATTTTCTATGGATGATATGCAAGTTTCACATATTATTGCGTTTCAGTTGGTTGTTTTATGCTTTTTGGTGTTCAGATCTTCTCTAATATGACAATTGTGACAATTGTGCAATAAAGAAATGATTTGTCAATCAAAATATTATAGAACTTTTTTTTATCTTGTTCATTGTTTGTTTTGCTGCTAATGATTTCTTATAGAAAAATGAATATAACAAAAGCCATGGGGTTTTCATTTTTTATTCTTCTTGAAAGTTAATCCTAGAATAAAATTAGAATATTTATCCATGCATAATTGCAAATTTGATGTTGTTCACGAAATTGCGGGGGGAAATAGGTTTTTGGATGCTCTGTATAGCCTTTGTTTGTATATTTGTTATAATAATATATATATATTATTCATTTAGCTGATCATATGACATTCTTTTGGACGGATTATATTCATAATTCAAATGACTCAATTACTTTTCGAGATCATAATTTCTTTTGCACGGATTATTATTTCATTTAGTTTCTTTCTTTCTTTCTGTTTGTATAGTTTTGTTGTTTTCCTTCATTGGTTAGGCGCTCACAAATGACATTAAGGACCAATTAAAGAGTCAAATGGAGGAAGAGATGAATAAAAAGATTGAGGAGAAATTGAAGCTTTTGTAGAAGGCATGTTTGAGAATCCAGCTGCTAACTGCTTTAGCGTATCTCATCGAAGAAAAGACAAGCTGTAGAAGTTCTTTTGTATTATGGATTATTTAAATAATACATTTGAATTATTTTGTATTGGATAATGAATTTTATTATATTATATTGAAATATTGATTGTGTATTTCGGTTATTAAAAAATGTTGCTTATGTATAAAGAGGTGTTGCAAATACATTAAATATAAGGTGGTACATATCAAATAGTTTAATTATAGTGTTACCATTGTGTTCAAAAGTGTTGCAATTAAAAATCAAAGCGTTATTTAAATGTATTGCTAATGTGTTCTAAAACGTTGCAATTACATATCAAAAGCGTAATATAAAAAAGTTGCATTTGCATTATAAAAGTGTTGCCGATGTGAGCCAAACGGCCGTCAAACCTTAACGGCGAACTGTTTACTGCAACCCCCAGTAAGTGTTACATATAATTATATAAACGTTGCTGAAGGAACATTCAGCATCACTTTCTTGGGGTTGCATAAAATAGGGTAAAGTGTTGCCGAAGGGACTTTCAGCAAGGAGCAAAATACCAACCCTTTTTTTTTTGCCAAAAGAGTTG
>CAOJBI010360027.1:0-16169 GCA_948277035.1 Euphorbia corollata
GCTATAGTTCCAAAAGTCGCTATCAAACAATATACATGAGCTATTTAGGTCTTTTGAGCGCTTAACCTAATAATCCTTGTTTAGAGGTAGGCTAACTCGTCGAATCAGAAAATAAGACTACTTATGTTCCACAGGGTTGTCAATCCTAATGGTTGCCTAGGGTTTAATCTAGGTCGCAGCACAAATATGAATCGAATGAATAGAAAGACTTTATCACACTCACTTAAATTGTAAAACAACGTAATCGAATAAAATAACTCCAACAAATAAATTCAAACAATCACAAATCTTATTAATCAAACGGGAAAAGATTACAAATGTATTCAACCAAACGAGGAATAGCAAGAACTGAAATAATAAAGACAAAAGAAATCAAGAACTTATGCCCTTTGAAGTCACTAAAATCCAGTTACAATGACTTTCGAGTGGAGATGAAACTAGTTCGGCAATCTCGAAGAATACTTTAATAGGGGAAATCACAATGAAAGAAAATTCTACTGTAAAAGTTTAGAAGTTTGAATCACAAGGTTGGATCACTGAACTAATTAAAGAATCTCTCGATCTA
The DNA here is from genome assembly GCA_948277035.1 of Euphorbia corollata. Taxonomy (NCBI): domain Eukaryota; kingdom Viridiplantae; phylum Streptophyta; class Magnoliopsida; order Malpighiales; family Euphorbiaceae; genus Euphorbia; species Euphorbia corollata. Next base: position 566 of record CAOJBI010360027.1, read on the forward strand.
TTAGTTTTGATGATCTTCAGATGAAAGATTGATGCTTGACGGCCGCTTGAATGCTTGAAAGTTCCTCTCTAGGTTGGTGTCTATTAGGGCAACCAAAAAGTTGAGTTTAAATAGGAGAAAACCTCCTAAAAGGGCAAGAATTTCGTGGTGCACAAAACTGTCCAAATAGTGTTGGCCGAACTTCTCGCAACACTTTGCCAAAAGTGTTGCCTTTGCTCCGAAATTGCTATTCATTACAGCTAGGTGCACGACCTCGTGCTCTTGGTGCACGACCTCGTGCACCAAACTGCTTGGTGGACGTGCTAAGAGTACGATCTGAGGCAACACTTTTCCAAAAGTGTTGCTTTTGCTCCGTTTTTGCTCATTTTCAGCTCTTTTGCTTCCGCCTTGACCCGAACACTTCTCCAACTTAGATTCTAATAAAAATAACTCAAACAAAACACATCAAGGCATCATAATAAAAATAAAACAAAAACCTAAAACACACGAAAAACTATAAAAAACTTACGAAATACACAAAAAGCGAAACTAACTTAAAACATACTAAAAACATGCAACTAAACTAAAATCAACTAAAATCATACCATGAATTGAGCAATAATCGAACGAAAGATAAGGTCAAAATGACCCTTATCATCTAGCATTACAAGGTTGTTGTTTGAATCTTTGGTTAAGAATTCGTCTTGGATACCCCTTGCATTAGATCGATCTTGGATAACTCCAAAGATGATTTTGTATCATACTCTTTGCTTTTGTGCGGGATTTTGGTGTAGGTTCTTTTTCTTGATTATAAACTTGATGTTTAATACCCTTTTAATATTCCTGTTTGTGGGTAATTGATAACTCTTGCTTGGCTGTTAGTTGCTTTTATACCTGTAAGAAATGTATGCAATATGTAATGTATGATATGTGATGCTTATATAATATATTTTTTCGTTGCGAGGTAGAATATGGTAGCTACAGAATGAGATATGCTTGCTTTGTTCTAGTCACTATCATACAAGGCTTGCTTGATGTCTTTGAATTGGAACGCCAAGTGTAGGCTCCATAAATCTTACTTTTTTCTTTGGCTTTGTGCAACTTTCCATCGAGTGCATTCTGAATTTTTTATTAGTCGTACATTTGACTTTAATTATCTTAATAATATAGGCCTTCAAGTCCTTCTCAATATTTCATGAATTCATCAAATTGTAGACTATTGGCTATTAAATAATAACAAGGTTCAAATTGATGGATCTGCCCCTTAGTGGTACATGGTCAGCTATGTAGATAGTACGACATGCACCAACAGTTCCTAGATCTCAATGTAGCTATACGTAAGGAATTGATAAAAGACTGGTGTGAGGTTTGTATGTTGTTGTGAACAAAATTATTTTTCCTTTGGTGATGATTTTGAACTATATTTCACGAATCGCTTATCAAGGGTCGTTACCTCAAGAGATGGAAGACCTTCGGAGACTACTTATTATCATTTTCATATGACTAGTTGTCTTGATGAGTGACCAACACATGGAACGATTATATCCTAACTTTTTCTTGAATCGAAGCATAACAAGCTATTTATTTTATCTTTTTTTTTTTTTGCTTTTTTGCCATTTTTTCTTTGTTTTTTATACTTGAACCTTCATGAACAAAAATGCTTAGATTAATGTTTATTTTAACATTTTTATGCATTCATTAAGCACTTACATTTAATATTTCAACAAAATAGCACATCAGATAAAGAAAGAAATATTTACAGGCATAAAAGTTTGGTATTATTCTTAACAACTTTCCTTGTTATCAATGGTCTTTTAAAGGTTTTACTGATTGACTTCTCTCTTTCCTTTGGTCGTTATTTTTTCCTAAAACTCCTCCATAACTTTTAGCAACCATATTTTTTTTTCTTTTTTTCTTGATGTGCCATTGCCTAATCATGTTCTCAATGGATTGGCCCATGAACTAATTGTTTTCCTTTATTGAAAGTCCAGTTTGCCATATAGGACACTTTTTTGTTTAAATGGAATTTTCCCTTAGCAATAGTGTACATTGCTTTTACCTGGTTTAGGATCTTGATTTTGATAGTTGACTCTATCATCTCACATATTGGTTGTACAACCTTATCATTCTTAGAAAATGGTTAGGGGACATTTGTTTTCCTTGATTAGGTTCGATTCTTGGTATTTGGTCTTCTTCTTGGCTTCCAATGTTATTCTTGATCATCTAACTTTGATCTTAGCTAGTAAGATAAATTCTATTCTTTAGACTAATGAAAATGGTGTTTGTCTCCATCTATATGTGATTACCTTCTTAGACATGGCCTTCCTTAAAAACTTGCTAGGTGCTTCCAATATTTCTTTTGCTTATGATTTGGAAGGTGAAGAGTGATGGTACCCTTGCTATACTTTTCCCCAGATCTATTATCCCTCATTGTGATTGTACTTCATTGTTGAAGTTAATGTGATTCAACATGTTGAATTCGGCAAAAATATGTTCCTTTATGAACTGGGAAATATTTTTGGTTATAATCTCGGTACAAGACTCAAATTTGACCTATTTGGAGACGTGGTTGACTATATGATGATTCCTTGTGCAATGAAAGATGAAAGATTTACATCCCATTTGCCTTTAATGCCCCAGGTTGAGAGTGGTAAGAAGATTTCATTTAGATTGATTCCAATTATGGCTTGAGTGATTCTTTCTTCAATCTTTGGTATCAATGAGTGGAGGTTAGATTTTTGCAATTTGTAATTCACTTGTCCCTACTGTAAGCAGTGAGGATAACCCAAATAGGCATGCTTTAGAGGGTTAAGCTATAGTCATATAATTTTTTATTTTTTTTTTTGCATTTCAATTTTTCTCTTTTGCTCAGGGTTAAGTTGTTCGAAATAAGTACAAAATTTGCATTTTCAGCTGTGCTAAAATGTATTTCCTTAACTAGAGTGTCATGATTATTGAACATGTTAGATGTATACTAGAATGAATGCATGTAATTATTATCAGAAACATCACACAAATAAACAAAATTGTTCATTTTATTACAAACTTCATCATTTATTTCAAAAGTACTAGATATATAAAAGAGTTATTTTTCATATCCATAGATGGAAGGGCTTCTAGATTAGCTCTTGGTGTTTTTGGTGCAGCTTCCACTGCTTCTGAGTCACTGGCACTCGCCATACTATCCACTTTCTTTTGGATGATCCAGAGTTTCTTCATTTGAGTAAATTTCAAACGGGGAGTCTTCCAAATCTAGTTGTGCCTTTTTTATGCTTTCATTTTGCATTATTTCAAGGAGTTCTTCTTCCTTCAACTGATCCTCCTCTTCATCCCTCTCAATCTTCTAAGTATAATCAACTACCTCATTAAAGTTATTAGATTCCAACATTTTTATTCCATCACAATAGTTTGAGTTAGAACCTGACACTAGTTTTATGATGAGGGCATCCAACTTCGGAGCTCCATCAACCACTACCTGGATCGCAATTCGTCTGAGGTAATATGCCTCAAAATATTCATTGGGATGCTTCCTAACTCTTTCTAAACCTTACAGAGTTATTTTAACCTGGACAATAAATACATAGTTCTCAATAAAATCTGAGATTAGTAGCTTCCAATTAGATTTCACTGAAACAGACATTGTCATGTACCACTCTATTAATTATCCACAAATAATGGTCTAGAAGAGATTCACTATTATGTGCACTTGAGGTACTCTCACACTCCTCATGACTTTGAGGTAACTTTCAATATGAGCTTTTAATGATCTACTACCATTAAATTGAGCGATATAAGGTATCACAAAACTAGCAGGTAAGGCCTCAACTTGTGTTAGAGAAAAATTGCTCGGATCAATATACTTGATCATAGATAGGCCTATAATCTTTTATAGCTTTGGTAAGAGGTCCTCAATACTACCCATCTTTATTTTCATTGCAACCAATTCAGTTTCTTCTTCCTATGTGAGTTATTTTTTTCCAAAGCTTTGAAGTTCATGAATAGAGGTAGTAGCCCAAAACTTAGTCATGAATTCCTTTGAAAGAAGTAATTCTCTAAGTACTTCGTTATTGTATCTTTGAGTATCATTTATGACATGATAAATTAACAAAACATTTCTCAGTTTGCCCCTAGCATGTTTTGTCATTCAAATTAAAGTTATTACGTGGTTTGTATCCTACAATTTTACTGAATGGATGAATGAATGAAATGAATAATTGTATATATGTACAAGAATTGGTTTTACAAGGAACTCAACAAATGTTTGACTAAAATGAGTGACTTATTAAAAAAATTAGGTAGGAATGACTCGTTAGACGGAAATTGGATGACTTACTAGTTAGAATACAAATAACTCACTAGTCATCAAAATCTAAATGACTTGATGGTCGAATTTTGGTAACATGCTAGTGTTGAATTGAATGACTCAATACTGGTTGGAAATGTAGGTGACTCGTTGGTCAGAATTTTGATGAATCGCTAGTCATAAATCAAGTGACTCACTAGTCGAAATTTTCATGACGTGATAGTAAAAAATTGGATTGTCTTGTTGTCGAAATTCGGATGACTCGCTGGTTGTAATTTAGGTAACTCAATTCAAAATTTTTGTGATACACTATCAAAATTTCGTGAATAGTTGGTTGATGTTTTATGACTTGTTGGACGGGATTTAGTAATTCGTTGGTTAGAATATTGTGACTTGTTGGTCGAGATTTATGTAATTCATGGTTAGATTTTAGTGATTCGATGGTTTGAGTTCTGTGGTTAGTATTTCACACATCACATGATGTTCATGATATTTTTTATAAGCTAAACAGATAACAAACCGATTAGATCGTGCCCACCACCCTTTATCACCGGTGAGTTTCTCTTTCCTAGGTGGGTCAATCCGTTTTCAACAAGGGACAAATACAGTCTTACTAGTGTATCACACAATAATTAGGTAACTCTGGTTGAACGTTACTACAATTTAACTATATGTGAGCTTTATTCTCATTTTAAAAGGGGTTAAAAGATATACAATATGCTAGGTATTAAAGTCCAAATACCTTAAGGAAGCCAAAGAGAACGTTTTCCCCCATTTGATATACTCAAGTTCAATGAAAGATTGGTCAAAGAATGGCTTGCTTGCGTTCCAATCTTTAGAATATTATTCGCCGGAGTCTCGCCGGAAGGATAAGCTGCAAGACAGAAAACGTTAGAGTGGCTAGCCGTGTGACCGGCGTAGCCTCTCCGATGCTTAAGTTAGCGACGGAATTGAAAGAGGAGGCAGAGAATTATGTGAGTTTGTGGGTATAATTTCGTACCCGAGTTATGACATGAACCTCTATATTTATAGGGGTTGAATGACTCCTTGTTTGAATAGGAGTGTATCTTAGAGTCCAAGTAGGACTCTGCCTAGATCATAAAGAATCTACGCTGTATAAGGAATCTAGAGTTAGGGTTGCGCAAGAACTCTACTGCTTCGTCACTGTGAAGCAAGGAGGACGAGTCACTCGACTTCACTCATTCGGTCAGGCCCAGTGTTGGTGTGGAAGCGTGATGCTTGTGCGTCGCACGTGCTTAACTTTATGTGACCGATTTATCAGAAGCCCCCCCCCCACGAGTCAGGAAATTTTCTTTAGGACTTTCCCAGTCGTATCATCCGAGTGAAGAGCTGATTCGAATTCACAAGGTCCGAATGAGAACTCATACCACCTTAAAAAGTAAATCTTGACATAAGGGTCTTGTCAATCAATCTAGATCACTATGCATCTGTCATTAGGCAGATAGACTAGCCATAATGATTGCGGTGTTTGGTATGCTGACACTTTGACCGCGTCGTTTGGTTAGCCATAAGAGCGCAGGAAAACGCCAGGGGTGGATGATATGGTATCATTAGTGTACGAGCTGCACATTGAGCATGAGGCAGTAATGTTCGACTGGCTTAAGGAGTGCCACGTTATCCTCCCTTCAAAGGACCAGCGGGTGAATGCCCCACCATATGGATATTTCAGCATGTATATGGATACCATGCGTATGGGGTTTCGATACCATCTGCCAGAGTTCGTGGTCAAGTTGTTACGCGTCTGGAACATCTGTCCGGCTGAGCTTCATCTACACGGCTGGGCGGACCTGATGGGACACTGGCAAATTTGTCAAGAAGCGGGACTTGATTTTTCGGCCATATCTTTTAGGAGATTATGCGTCCTTAAGAAAAATAAGGGCGAGGATCATTTTTAGCTTTGCCATCCGACCCGATCCGCGTTCTATACTTTCGACAACTTCCCCACCTCTAAACACCACTTTAAAGAATGGTGGTTCTACATCCATGTCAACCCAGACCATCCTGAATTTCCCACCGAGTGGTCTTGTGATAACCTTCCAACCTTTCATCCAAGGCGTACCGAGTGAGAGATGATATGGTGGAATTTTTTAAGGGTTTAGAACAGAGAAAGTGGTCACTAGTTAGAGCCGTGTGGGCTTCAATTACCAGATATCACCTTCTTGTGAGGGATCCGGAGACGCAGAGTCTGATTTACTTGCCTGATCCCTCACCACCGACTGGTACTTACTTACTTTTTTCTTTCTTTGATTATTCTTATAGGCATGGGTTCTCCTAACGATATTGAAACCCAACTGCTAGCTGCAAAGAAAAAGGCGATGCAAAATAGCCGGAAGAATCCGATCAAGCTCAAGGTAGCCAGTCAGAAGTAGACTACGAAGGGGGCCGTGGGCGAGCGATCCGGCTCCAGTAAAAGGACGCCTTTGACAGGTATATTTTCTGAACTGGTTGCCAAGAAGGCAAAGAACACAGCGACCATCTCCCAGGTAAATGCCGTTTCACCTAGACTTGACTTTGGTTTTACTTTGCACCAGTATTTGTTACCTCATTATCCTCTTCTCTTTGTAGGTTGTTGAGATGGCTGCTGTGGAGGTGAGATCTATTTCCCCGCCCGAGCTGACCCTGTCTGAGTTACTCTGACAGAAGTACCTGGAGTCTTCAAGTCGGGACAAGCCGGTTCAGTCGGCTATCAAAGCTTGCTTCCCTCTACCGGTTGAGGAGAAGGTGTACAAGGAGGAGAACTCGATCGTCCTCTTCACTATCATGTTCAAGGATCTGACCTCTGTAAGATTACTCATCTCATGCGACTGTTTTAGGCTTAAGCATTTCAATTCATAATACTTATTTATGAAAGCTGATTTGTCAGGCCATATCGCGCTGTGCTGAATTTATGCGCCGAGCCCGCCAGGATACTTGATTTGAGGTGTGACTGTAGATAAAGGAGAAAGAGGTGGCCAAGTTGGAGAAGAAGCTTTCATCATCTTCTACCAATACGACCAACGAGGAAGCTAAGCACCACGTTGCTGAGGCGAAGCTCAAGGAGGCTCAGAAGAGGATTCAGAAGCTTGAGAAATAGCTGGCTGAGTCTCAATGGGCCACAAAATCTACCCTTGAAGCAGCGACCAACATCACGAATTACCTGGCCGACTGCGGATATCTATACAGAGAGCACGTACTAGTCGTCTACCAAGAACTCCACGAGGATATCTCTGATAAACTCATTTACGACGTGGAGTTCCCCTCGTTTGAGGACCCGGTGATGCACTGGGTAGAGAAGGCCCGTCTTGAGCAAGAGGAAGCAGCGCGGCTGGCACAGGAGAACCAGGCTATGGCGGCTGAAGCTGGGGATGAGCCAGTCGTCAATCCGAGTGGGGAAGAGTCTATCCCTCCAACTGGAGAAGAATCCCTTCCACCAGCTGATCCTCCAGCAGCCGACTAGATTTTCCTTGTAAATTTTTGTAACAATTGTATATTTGTAACTTTTTGAGCCAATTTGGAAAACAATTAATTATCCCATGCGACTTTTGTAAATACATTTTGATGAATGCATTTCTTTTTGTTCATTGACTAAGAACTTTTTATTATCCTGTTATCCAATTCCACTTGTAAGTTTAGCAGGTTTTATTAAAATAACTTAGAACAAATGAGCACATCTAGGGTCATTTGAGACGCCATTAGATAGCTATGATCGACCAACGTTATAATGTATAGTGATTAGGGGAAGCCGGGTGTGCGTAACCGGTTTCCTAGTTCCAAAGGAACCCTTAGCCTTTGAGGCCGAGCACGTCTAGGGTTTATGTACGCCTGAGACGGCTATAATCGATCACCATGTGACTGAGTGATGATATGTAAGGAGACCGGGTGATCTTTAACCGGATCCTTGATTCCTTTGGGAACCTTGAGCCTTAGCGGCCGAATGTATGTATTGTAGATAGTTTGATTAGAACTTCCAATTTACATAAATTATTGAACTTGCAAATATATCACGAGTGAGGAAAAGATGGAAGCTTTTATTGCTCTTTGGAGAGTACATGAACCGGTGTTTGTGAACCGTTATCCGGTTTTTAATCCGCTAGGGAGCGTCGCCTCATTAAAAACCTTAAAATAGGAAAAACCCTTTTTGGGAAAAAGCCTACTTTAAGGGAAAAAGAGTACGATCACTTGATCCCCTAGGGATGCGTCGAGGAATAGTATGGCCTAAGAGTGGAGATGCTCCATGTTCTAGGCAACTCCTTCCCGTCAAGCTTTTCTAGTTTGTATGTGGCCGGGCCAATGACCTTGCTGACATGGTATGGTCCTTCCCAATTTGGTCTGAGCTTTCCTTTCCCCTCTCGGCTTTGTGCAGTGGCAGCTTCTCTTAGGACTAAGCTTCTTTCTTGGAGGCGTACTTCTTTCATCTTCCTGTCATGGTATTTAGCAATTTTAGCTTTGTAGGCAGCCATCAAGATGCAAGCTCTTTATCTTCTTTCCTCCAAACTATCAAGGTGATGAAGGAGATTAATGTTGTTATGCTCTTCCATGTAGTATAACACTCAGTCAAAAGGTGCTCCTATCTCAACTGGTTTGACCGCTTCAACTCCGTATGTGAGGAGGAAGGGAGTTTCACCAGTCGGCTTACAAGGAGTGGTTCTGTAAGACCATAGGACGCTATTTAGTTCCTATGCCCAACTTTCTTTGCTGCCTTCTAGCCTTTTCTTTATGCCTTTTCCTAATGTTCTGTTTGTCACCTCTGTTTGGCCATTCATTTGGGGATGAGCTATTGAGGAGAAGTGTTGCTTGATCTTCAGGCCTTTGCAGAAGTCGCCAAATTTGGACGATGTGAATTGAGTTCCATTATCAGAAATAATTTTTTGAGGAACTCCAAAACGGGTGATGATGTGCTCCCTCACGAAGTCGATTACTCATTCAGGAGTGATGGTATTGACTACAAGCGCTTCAACCCATTTAGTAAAGTGATCTATGGCTACAATGATAAATCGTTTCTACCTGATCGCTTCTAGCATAGGTCCTGTAATGTCAATCCCCCATGTGACAAAAGGCCACGCGGTATACAAGGGATTTTGTGACGCGTGGGGGATGTGGGACTTTCTCGCATGAATCTGACACTGGTGACATGACTGGACTGCCTCCATTGTTGGCCAGTAATATCCAAGCAGCTTGGCTTTGCATGATATCATAACAGCAGCCTGATGAGATCCGCATGCTCCTTCGTGTAACTCTTCAAGCACGTACCTACCTTTTTTATGGGGAAATGCAGTTGAGCCATGCGTCTGTTAGGGATCATCTGTACAGGTTTTGTCCGATCATGGCATACTTGGCAGCTTTCTTCGCTATTTTGGTAGCCTCTACTCGGTCATCGGGAAGACTATCATGCGCCAGATAGTTTATTACAGGCTGCATCCATCCCAAGTCTTGTTGTTTAAGGAGTAGCATAGCGTCTAACTCTATCTTGGTTGATGGCCTTGTCATAACTTCAAAATGACATTGGAGATTTTTCCACTCGTCTTTTGTTGAGGCGGCTTTAGCCAACTGGTCAGCCTCATCATTCTCTGTCCGGGGTATATGCTTCACTCTCCATGCGGTTCTGGAAGATTCGATCGTCTTGAGCAGCACTTGAACTTTGGCCAAGTATCTCACAATTCCTACCTCTTTTGTGGCGAAGTTTTTGTTGACATGGTTGGAGATTAGTTTTGAATCGCTCCGAATACATACTCTATCTGGAGCAATTTCTTTAATCAATTCCAACCCTTTGATGAGTGCTTCGTATTTGACTGCGTTGTTTGTGGCCGGGTAAGCTAACTTGGCAGCATAGGAGAGTTTGATCTTCTCTGGTCCTTTAATGGTGACCCCGATGCCGGCTCTTTATTGTGAAGAAGCTCTGTCTACGTAGACATTCCACTCTTCTGTTTGTGGGCGTTGCCGTGACTCTAGTCCCACGAACTCGGTCACAAAATCGGCCAACACCTGGGCTTTTAAAGCCTTTCTTGCCTCAAACCTGACTTCGAACTCTCCTAACCGTATGGACCATTCGGCAACACGACCCGTCATCTCCGGCCTTTGTAATACTTTCTTTAGTGGGAAGCTAGTTCGGACCACTACCGTATGGGCTTGAAAGTAGGGTCGAAGCCGCGTGGTGGCCGTCATTAGGGACAAGGCGAGCTTCTCAATCTTGGGGTATCTGGTCTCCGTATCTTTGGGTATTTTGCTCGTATAGTAGATATGATGTTGTCCTTCACCAACTTCTCGCACTAGTACCGACCCCACTGCTTCGTCAGTAGCTGTAAGATACATGAACAGCTCTTCACCCGGTTCAGGATGACTTAGGAGTGGGGGAGAACTGAGAAAGTCCTTGATATTATCAAAGGCTTTCTGACACGTCTCGTTCTATTGGAATGGCTGGTCTTTTTTTATGGCCTTGTAGAACGGCAGACACCTTTTCGCTGAAAAAGAAATGAAGCGCCCTAAGGCATTGATCCGACCGTTAAGCTTCTAGACTTAATTCAGCGTCCTAGGAGGTTGCATCCGCCTGGTGGTGATATGGTCCTGCCGCCTACTAGAAAGAAAGATATCCCTGGCTTCCGTACCTTTGTGCCACCAGGTGAGTGTTTTTCGTACGATTTGCGCCGCTTATTAACTCTGTCCAAGTTGGGGCGCTTCATTCTGCTGGAGCCGAGTGCGCTCCAATGTGGAAAGGATTCATCTCCGCTCCTGCCACATTCATAAATATATGTGGAGGATGAGTGGGTGCATTATTGCTTACCGGATGACTTATGAATGATCAAACGGAGCTTGGAGTCTGCTCAAGCTTGTGATAGGAGGTTCACTGACCGTGTGGCCAGCCATGGTAGAAACTGCGATGCTACTGAGGAGACCGAATAGGTTTCTACGTAAGTGTTGCTGGTCTGCTGGTGTCATCTGATATTTTTGTGCCACGCTCACAAAGAAGTCCACGGTGCTAGAGCCGGAGGGTGGCGTGATCATAGTGCATGCGGGGATTGATGCGCCAGGGCTTGCGACGGGATGTTGTGTTGAGGAGGAAGGTCCCATGGCGGAGGAAGAGGATCCTGTGGCTGCAGAGGGATTCGCCATGGTTGAATCATGAACAAAAGTTTCGTTGGGAGGTTTCTGATCTGCCATTGTTGGGAAGGGTTTTGTGTTCATTCGCTGAACAAAAATTTTGCGTTTGAACAAATAGATTTGTCCACGCTCACCGTACCACTGAAAGATTAGTCAAAGAATGGGTTGCTTGCGTTCCAATCTTCAGAATATTGTTCGCCGGAAGGATAAGTTGCGAGATAGAAAACGTTAGAGTGGCTAGCCGTGTGACCGGCGTAGCCTCTCCGATGCTTAAGTTAGTGACAGAATTAAAAGAGGAGGCAGAGAATTATGTGAGTTTGTGGGTAGAATTTCGTACCTGAGTTATGGCATGAACCTCTATATTTATAGGGGTTGAATGACTCCTTGTCTGAATAGGAGTGTGTCTTAGATTCTAAGTAGGACTCTGCCTAGATCAGATAGAATCCACGCTGGATAAGGAATCTAGAGTTAGAGTTGCGTAAGAACTCTACTACTTCATCACTGTGAAGCAAGGAGGACGAGTCACTCGGCTTAACTCACTCGGTCAGGCCGAATGATGGTGTGGAAGCGTGATGCTCGTGCGTCGCACATGCTTAACTTTGTGTGACCGATTAATCACTCAATAACTCCAAGCATGTTAAAGAAGCCATATTGTACAAGACGCAAGGTGAGTGACCAGATCCATACAAAAAACTCTAAGCAGGTTTGGAGACACACCACCAAAAGGCACTAGGGTACCTATTTTTTGGTGGGATATAATGCAAGTGCAATGCGAGAAAAATGTTTATTGTTAAATTTTATAAGTATTATGAATCAAATATGCTTTCATTAATTATTTTATCAAAAAATTTAATAAAAACTACTCTGTCCTCAGTGAAGTCACCATTGCGAGCAGGCGAATTTTTTTCAAAGTTATAATGTTATTTATGTGTTAGATTCTTGATTGCGTTGTTAATTGATAATACATGTAAGTGGATTTTTTTATTGATTAAAACTAAGTTTATGAATTTATATGCTTATTGGATGATATTTAAGAAAAATCCATGAAATTATGTCAAATATGTCAAGTTGACATGTTAGTAAATAAAGGGTTAATTTGTGATAAACCATATTATTTATATATTAATGTAATTACTTTTTTTTTATAAATTAGAGGTCATATACATACTCTGCCCTCTCAATTTGACAACTTTTCACTTTTGTCGCCCATAACTTTAAAAGACCTCTATTAACCCCCTGAACTTGGTGAAAATACACTCGCAAATCCCCCACTCTCTCGTGACACGTGTCACCTTGTGATTGGTTTGACTTTTCGAAGATGTTAGATTTTATATCCAATTAAAATGTGACACGTGGCACTGACGAGACTGACTATTGTATTTTTGCCAAGTTTGGAAGTTAATGGAGACTTTTAAAATTGTAGGCAACAAAAAATGAAAAATTAGCAAGTTAAGGGCTAAAATATGTATTTTACCTTAATTAAATTACCATAACTCAAGAAAACTTTGTTTTCATTATTACGTCATCGTTTAATTAATTGGGTAGAAATGTGATTATGACAAAATAACTTAGTAAAAGATGCTAGAATTTATAAATAACAACATTACAAAAATACAAACTCATTAAAAAAGATTTTATAGTTCTATTTTTATGAGAAATTTAAAGCCGTCATTAGGTTTAGCTCTATCCGGAAACTGTGGTATTATGATTAAGACGGGAATTTTATACTAACTAAAACAAAATTTTGAATTCAAACAAAATAGTTATTGGTGTATTTGATTCAAATTATGTTATGTTTAATATGTTTTAGAGTCATTTTACAAAATTTTACAACAAATTACAGAAACTAAATTACGGGAAAATAAAAATGGGGTAAATTTAATACACATTACAACCATACATTCGGGTTAGTGGTTAGTTTATTCTAATTGTTTTATTAATTTTAATTAGTTAGCCAATGATTACAGTGAATTATACAGAAATTATGGAAAATGTAAAATTGAATTCTTGAACTTGAAACACTTTCATAAGCGCGGTTTTCACCAAAACTCCTCCAAATACTTTGTTTCACTCATCCATACAAAATTTTCAGCATAAATTGTCACAACATTGCACAATAGTCAATATAATGAATTAAAATGGTGTAGAAGAGGTAGAAGTATTATAGAATGTACGTAGAATTGATAATTGAAATGATTTTAAAGCACATTACCCTTAGGTATAACACTCGGATTGTCCAGGAACATTTTGAGAGCCGGTTTGGAATTGAAAGCTTGATTTTGAGATTTTTTCCTTAAGGTTTGGATGTTACCAAGAACTTGTGGATGAAGATTATCGAATGAAACCTGTAACTAAAGTTTTGGAAATGAAAATGAACTTGAAAGAGGGATTAGAAGTGTGTGAATGACACGTGGCGTGGAGGGTAAATCTTTTTTAGTGGATTTGTCAAAGTTGACTTTTCATTTGACTTTTTTGGAATTTGTGTTTGACGGAAACTGCAAAATTTTTTTTGATTTTAAACCGTAATGTCTAACAAGAGATGATTTAATTTTATTTGAGCTTTCAATTGGTCCTGAACCGACATAGGTATAGTTTGTTCATCGGGTTGGGATTAACCGTATTAACGGTTGCAATAAAAAAAATATTTCAAATTGGAGGTGCTAAATCAGTAATTGGCCTTTTTATTATGGGCAAGACATTAGATAAGTGTAGAATATCACTTACGTATGAGCAATTAACTTATTGAAAAATTGGTTTTATTCCTTCACAATTTCATTCAACTTAATGTTTTATTAAAACTGATCACATCACATCGATGGTTAGGAAGCCGTATCAGTAAACTAATGACCTCTTTTATTAAGTGATAAAATCGTATAGGTCTGCTTGGATTAGGAATCCTTGTTTTTATAGGAACAAAATAAAATTAATTTTATTTTAATTTACAAAATTTATAAATCTATTGTATAAAATGAATTGAGTTGAATAAATTTTTTTCCTAAACATGGATTCCAAAAACACCAATAAAGATCAATTGATACCTTAATTGTTAAAATCATTGCACATCAAAGTAGTCACCCTCATAAATCCACTATTTCGAGCCTGAAACATCGCGATAAATACTTATAAACTGCGTGACAGAGATTAGGAAATAGGGACCCTAAACACATTGAATGAAGACAAATCCCTCCCGAAAAAAAATGGAAACAACATATTAAAGAAAACCATAATGTGAACAAACCCATTGATGAAAAAAAGAGAAAGTATACATACTATCCAAAACTCTGGCAAATTGACAATTCATCATTTATTATTTTCAACAATGTTTTCTTATCAAGAACTTAATTTCGAGGTTCATAGAATATGAACTAATTCAACAGCATGAAATTTAGTGATTGTCTTCTGCATGTTGTATCTTATAAATGATTGTCGTTTATTTTTTTAATTTGTCTCATTATTTCGTGGGGCAACTCGAGATTTATACATGTATTAGTATTTTTATAAGAAAATCTAACAATTAAAATTAGTCCATGATTTTGATTTCATGTTAATTAATCATACAAGAAATACATACACGCGTATGGTTAGATATTTAATTCAAATAAAAATAACACACCAAGAACTACATGAAGTCCACTTCAAATAAAAAATTAATTGTTCTAAAAGTGGCCACACAAATATATGTTCTTTTGTTCCTTTTTAATAAATAATATGAACAATTTAATTAATCTTTGTACATGTTATCCCCAAACCATCTAACCTAGACTATAAAATGTCCCCAGGATGTCTTTCCCAAAACATGAAACAAACAATATTAAAATTTAATATATTTAAACTAAACACACACATGTGTAGTTCCCAATGTGAGTTGTTTGGGCTATGTTTGGAATTTATTAAATTAAAATAATAATATAATTGTTATATGGTCTACCGATTCTAATATTAAACCATATAGTTTAAATGTATATAAGATTTTGTCTATTATTTTTATAGCAAGGTTGAAAGGCATAAATAGTATAAATGTTGAGATGATAGAGTTGTGGAATCCAAGTTCACGTGATTGAGCCGGCAAACCCACAAGATGGGTCTAGGGTAATTTTTATAAACACCCTCCCATAGGATGCTATTTTATAATATAGAAATTACTATTTAAGAAATACCTATATAAAAGATTGCAATTTATAAAATACCCGTTTTAAATAAAATTATGCCCTCCTATAATCGTAACAA
>CAOJBI010360155.1:0-10673 GCA_948277035.1 Euphorbia corollata
AAAGGATAACTAGCTTTCTTGTCTCAAAAGGATACCTCAGAGGCAAGACTGACACAACCTTATTCATCAGAATACAGAACAAGAAAATCCTCCTAGTCCAGATATATGTTGATGACATTATCTTCGGAGCCTCTGATGAAAAGATGTGCAGACAATTCAGTTCTCAAATGAATAAGGAGTTTGAGATGTCTATGATAGGGGAACTGACATTCTTTCTTAGACTTCAAATCAAGCAAAGTTCAGAAGGAATCTTCATCAGTCAAGCTAAGTATGCCAAGGATGTCCTAAAGAAGTTCGAAATGGATCAATGCAAGACTATATCTACACCAATGGGTTCTGAATCAATCCTGACCAAAGATTCAGAAGGTGCATCTGTAGATCAGAAGCTATATAGAGGAATCATTGGATCTCTATTGTATCTTACTACCAGCGGACCTGACATCCATTATGCAGTATGCTATTATGCTAGATATCAATCAGATCCTAAGGAGCAGCATTTGTCAGCAGTCAAACGCATTCTGAGATATCTACTCAGCACCACAAGTATTTGTCTATGGTATCCATGCAATGGTAACTTTGATCTTAAAGGTTACACTGATGCTAATTATGGAAGAGATCAGTTGGAGAGAAAGAGCACCACCGGAGGATGTCATTTTCTTGGTGATTGTATTGTATCATGGTATAGCAAGAAGCAAACATCAATGGCTCTGTCAACAACTGAAGCTGAATACATGGCTGCAGGAAGCTGTGTAGCTCAAGTGCTATGGATCAAGCAACAATTGGAAGACTATGGAGTCAAAACTGATTGCATTGAAGTTCTATATGACAACAAAAGTGCCATTGATCTATCAAAGAATCCTGTTCAGCATGGTAGAATGAAGCATGTTGATATAAGACATCACTTCATAAGAGATCATGTATTAAAGAAGGATGTTAAACTTGTTTATGTTCCAACTGGAGAGCAGAGGGAAGACATCTTTACCAAGCCTCTAACAAAGGATCAATTCAACAAGTTAAGAAGTGACATTGGTATGAGTAATCTAGTGTGAAGGTCAGATGATCAAGGCGTTTTTTTAATATGATTGATAAAATCTTCAAATCAGTTAATCAATCTCATTTACGAATTTTAAATGAGTAACTGTCAAATTGAAATTTGAATTTTTGAAATGGCCATTATCTTGGAGTGGTTTTTAAAATTTGTTATTTTAATTCCGAAATTTAAGCCATCATCTTAATGTAAAGCATTTAACCTCTGTCCGTTTACCAAACTGCCCTCACATTCAAAAACCTTATAAAAACCCTTCTACTTCTTCTCTATCATCTTTACGCTTTCAAAAGACTCTCAAGAAAAGAATTTCTCAAAACCTAATCTCTCAAATCTCAGTTCGAAATGGCAGCAACAAAATTCACCATCTCTGAAGCAAAACCCAATTCCTTCTCAAAGGTTCCTTATGGGGACAAACCCACAAAAGTTATTGTTCAACCCATATTCTCCGACGATTTTCTTCTCAAGACTGAGCCATACAAGGAAATCATCGAGCACTACAAGATCAAGGACTGGATTTTCACTCAAGAGGAGACTTACCCTGAGGCAGTGAAGCAATTCTACAACAACCTCCAAGTGGGAAATGAGGACTATCTATTGACTACTGTCAATAAGACTTAGGTTATCATCACACCGTCTTTGCTCATCCACCTTCTAGGGCTCAAAGAAGGAGGAGAGGAGTTGAGACCAGGTTGCGAAAAGGGATTGACAGAAGAGGAGAAACATGCTTATGACCCTAAAGGATGGTTTGGGCCTCACAAGTGCACTCACTGGACTGAGGTAGCCCGGAAGGTACAGTATGCTATATCGAGGGTTTTCCTCCAGAAGCTCCACGCACACAATGAACCCACAAGGTATGAACAGTGCCTTGTCTACAATCTGGTGGAAAAGAAGAAGGTGCATTGGGGAGTGGTGATTGTTCATCACATTATCAATCACAAGTACTCAATGGGAGGATTGATCACCAGAATCATGAAGTTCTACGGGATCTCCGTAGAAGGGACGATAGCAGAGACTGGTCCTAGAGTGAATCAGGTCATCTTTAATGGCCTGGAGTATGGGAAAGTTTGGGATAGGGAAGAAGCCTTAAGGAAGAAGAAGGGAGATGCTCCCAAGGCGGTTCAGAAGGAGGTAGTTGTTAAGAAGAGGGAGCTAAGGAAGAGGGAAGTGAAGAAAGCTGTTGCAGAGGAAGCAAAGGAAGTAGCTGCAGAGGAACCTCAACTAGATCTGGTTGAGTTTCTAAAAAAGGACAACATTCCCAAAAGGAGAAGGGAATTTGTTATAGAAGAAGCTCCGGAGAAGAAGGCCAAGGGAGCAGAGGCTCAAGACCCTCTGAAGCTAGCCTTTGTTAAAAGGCGTGAAGGGTATGGCGAGAAGGTGGCTCCTACTCAAGGGAAGGAACTGCCTACTGATAAGCAGTTCATGGGGTCAAGAAGGTTGGCATCTCCTCCTCCTCTTCAGCCAAACAGTTCTGATGAAGACATGTCAATAAGCATCTTGGGTAGAAAGAAGAAGCTTGTTTCAGAAAGACAGCTAAGGAAGAAGTTGCCTGTCAAAAGGAGGAAGGTAGCTCAGAAGATGTCAGTTTCCCAGAAGCTGAACTTTGATATGGAGAAGGCTCTGAATCTGTGCGAAGAGCAAAAGGTAAGGGAAGATGAGAAGGCCAGGGAGGATGAAGAAGCCCGAAAGAATGAGGACGAGGATCTAGCATTGGCTCTGAAGAGAAGTCTAAAAGAAGACAAGAGCAAAAGATCCTCTGTAGTAATTAAGATTGATGAGAAGAAGGGGCCCTCTGAAGTTGAGCGGACTCAGAAGCTAAAGGGAAAGGTAGAGCACTCTGAAAATGATTCAGAAGATGAACACATCAGACCCTTTGGAGCCCTTGGCGAAGGTACGACCTCTGAATTTTACTCTCATCCTTATACTCCTCCTAGTCCTCCTCCTTTCTCACCAGGCCAGCTTTTCAACTCACCTACCATCACACCAACCCAATTCCCTCAACATCCTTCATCTCCATCTCCCACTCCCTCCCAACACTGATAACCAAACCACCATTCTCCCTTCCTCACCAAAACCTTCACCGCCAAACAAATCCCCTGCAAAAACTTCTCCTCCACCTACTTTCTCATCACCTAAATCATCTTCACCAAAGCCAACACCAAAACAACAACCTTCACCCACAATCTCCTTGCCAAAAACAGCTGAGGAACTAAAACCAAGTTCCGATGAAGCAACTGCTACAGCAACTGAGGCTCAGCAGGAAGCCGATGAAGTCCATACTGATGGAACAGAGGCTGAAAAATCCGAGAAGGATGATGAAGCTTCACAAGCTGAGGCAAATATTGTTCATGATGCCAATGCATCAGTATCGGTAACTACTGAAGAGGCTTTAGTGGAACAAAAACAAGCCAACTCTGAGGAACCTAAAAAATCCGCAGAGGAAGATAAGATGACAGAAGTGGTTGAAACTTCTTCATCTTCAACCAGTACGTCTAAGCCAATGCAATCTAATGAAAATCAGAAGATTGTAGATGTAGAGGCTGATGATACTGGTCTGCCAACTCAACATAATATTGAGGAACCACAGGCAACAACTGGTGCAAAAGACAACAAGAAAGATGGACATACAACCAGTATGTCAGAGGATGCATCCCCCACTTCTCAAAGAAAGGATGCTTCTCCAACTAAAATCCCCCTAGAGGAAACCAGGCCCAGAGTGTTTGAGGTTGGGCAGACAGCAGCCATTGTGCAGTAGAAGGACAACATTCCTACCTTCACTCAAGACCCAGACGACCTTTGCTTCTCTAACCTTGTTCAAGCTCAGTCCTCCATCGCAAATGCCTTAGCAGACATTCAGCTATCTATTATCACAATGAGCAATCAGCTGACAACACTTCAAACATCTCAAATTCCTCAGGAGCTCCTTAGAAGTGTGCAGTTTCTGATGAGGAATGTTGCTAACATAGAGACTGCAGCTAATAGATTCCCTCATGCTTCAACAATAGGCTCTGAGATCTACAATATCATTCATTCAGCAATGGAAGGAAGGCTGGAGCAATATTCAACTATCCTCAATGGGTTAGCCAATGCTAATGATGAGATTCTCAACCTACAAACTTAGAATGATGGGAATCGAGACATTCTGGAGAGGACTGATGTTGGCATATCACTGCTTGAATGCCAAGTGGATGATGTAAACTTAGGTATGGGAAATGAGATTGAAATTGCTCTCAGGATAACTATCTGTGAGCTTCGAGAGGGAGTATTGAAACAAAGTTGTGATGACCTGATGAAGAAGTATGAAGAACTTCTGAAGGCAGTCACAGATCTGAAGGGGATTACCTATGACCTGAAGAAGCATAATGATACAAATCATGAGGATCTGAAGAAGCACATTGATGCAAAGCATTCAGAACTTCTGAAGAAAATCACTAAGTTGAAGTCAAGCAAGCCTCCGACCCCTCAAGAGATAGCCAAAGAACTAGAGGGTCACTTCGATGGTATTGGATCGGATCTTGAAGCCACCTTGAAGGACGTCCGCTCTCCTCTAGTTCAAAGAATTTGGCAGAACACTGAAGGTCAATTTTCTTGGGTTCTTGGTAAGGAGTTGCAAGCCTGCTTCACTAATCAAACGAATGCTAT
This sequence comes from Euphorbia corollata, assembly GCA_948277035.1. Lineage (NCBI taxonomy): Eukaryota > Viridiplantae > Streptophyta > Magnoliopsida > Malpighiales > Euphorbiaceae > Euphorbia > Euphorbia corollata. The sequence goes on from CAOJBI010360155.1 coordinate 4,688, forward strand.
CCAAACTCAGCTCATAGAAGCCACATCCACTCTGACTGATCAACTCCAAGAGTGCATCAAAGGCTTTGAAGGTCTCTCTCTCCATGGTCCTCCATTCTATGAGCACGAAGGCTTCATAGTGCCCTTCCTCTAGAGGTTCACCGATTATTTCATTACCTCTGGCCTCTGGACACAGCAGCAACAAATTATCATGATGAAGGCTCGGTATCCGTATGTTGCACTGGAGCTGGCTGATCACATTAAAGATGTTGTGCCAGAACTTCAATTTGTTACTGATGAGTTCATATCTTATCTCAAGCACTTTGCAAATTCTCCGACAAATATCATCGATGCTTACAATCGGGGGGAGAAGAGGGCTCAAAGGTATAAATCACCCTGGATGAGGACGATGGGGAGAGAATATTACAGAATGCTGGAGCAATGGAGATCAGGACCTGGTCAATCTTCTTCATCTGCACCAATCAAGACAGAACCTGTGGAGATTGATGAAGAAGAAGAAGATCCTCTGAAGAAGAAAGGGAACCAGCGCCAGAAGAAGTAAATTGTAAAAAAATTGTATACAGTAAATTTCATACTTTACTCATTGTAAAATGTTGTACAATAGGTAGAACACTTATAAAATTCTTTGTACAATGCAATGTAAACTGTATTTCAATAAAGAGAAATTATCTGAGTACAATATCCAATTGTACTACTTGTATCTGCATCTATTAAGTTTGCAGGAATTCAGAAGCATACAAGTAGTCTCAGATGATGGGGGAGAATTATCAGAAGGAAAATTTCAGAAGATTCCTTTTTCGCCATATGTTCTCTTGTAAGCATCAACATGGGGGAGATTGTTGGATTCAGAAGCAAAAACACCAGGAGATAAAGTGTTGATCCTTACTACAAGAACATAATTCAGAGGTTGCAAGGATTCTTCAGAAGCTAGAGCCTCCGAAGTTAATTCAGAAACCAGAGCCTTCGAAGATAACTTTAAAGAATCAGAGCCTCCGAACACTACTGGAGAATAATCCTTCAGAGGCAACTACGTGGCATTCTAACAGACTCTGTTCCTTGGAATATTATAACCTTAAAATAAAAGCTAAAGAATATTCTTTCTCAAATCAAAAACCACTTAGTGGCAAACAACTAAGCATGAGGTGTCTACTCAGCCACCAACTTCCGTAAAGTCTTCGCGCGTCCCATGCCTTAAGTGCGCTTTGCCCATGCTTAAGGAACAGGAAAAACATTAAATAAATATCCGCCATTTCAGGATTATTTTAGCTGAAATTCAAATACCTTCAACGGATTTAATTTCGAATAATCCAAGATTAACGACTTCATCCAACGGGAAGAAAATACGAAGGTATAAAGGAACTCTGAAGAACAGAAGCAATCATCGAAGCAATTACATTAAGCAAGAACAACTCTCATTCTCTTATACTCAATTTACTTCGAAATCATTTAGCAAACAATTATTTATATCTGTTTGTAATAAGCTGATACTGAAACATTGTTCAGAAGCTTGAACTACTTTCATTCAATCCATTGTAAGCACACTAGCAGTTGGTTTAGTTAGTGTGGGGGAGCTTAGATACATTGTAGGACGGTACTCAGTGTATTGGTATAGCTCAGAGCCTAGATACAAGTAGGACGGTACTCTTGTATTGGTAAAGCTCCTGCTGAAGATAGAGGACAGTACTCTGATCTGTAACAGCAACTTTGTAGAGGTTTATTCTTCACCCAAAGAAGAATCTTTAGTGGATTAAATCTTGGACAGAGTCTCCAATGACTGGATTAGGTAGAGGCTGAACCAGTATAAAATATCGCTGTTTGATATCTCTAAACTCTATCTCATTTATATTTTCAGCGAGTTCATCAGAAGCTAGCCTCCGAAGTTTTTATCTTCAGAGCCTCTGAAGCTATCTTCTGAGAAAATTATTGCGTTTCCGGCAAAACGTTTTTAAATCTCTTATTTTCATTTTAAATTGTCATTCACCCCCATTTGGACAATTTATCTTGTCCAAAAGGTCCAACAATATATATAAAAGGTTAAATTAACCAAAAAGTGATGTGCGAAATTTGAGTTTAGTAAAACATTTAGATCCTGTTCTTTTCAATTTCTGAAACCTGAACTGGACTGAACTTAACTAAATTGAACTTAATGGACCTAACCTGAACTAAACTAAACTGAACTTAATAATAATACATTAATTATTAAAATAAAAAAACCAATAACTATTGAAAAAAATAATTAATCAATATCAATCATTAAAAATATTACTAAAATATATTAATTAATTATTTTGATATATAATAATAAAATCAAGTCCACTATAATTAAATCAGTTTTAACAAAATATTAATTATAATTAATATAAATATTAACTAATAGTTATAATATGTTGTAACAAATGATTATTAATATATACAATATCTATAATAACAACTATACAAATTTTATAAAAAATTTAATAACATTAATAATAAAATATTGTTATAGTACGTAAAATAGATATAATTATAATTTTTACTTAAAAAAAATTGCCAGCTTACACAATAATAATAAAGGAAAATCTTATCCACATCCCACCCGAATGTGGACTCAAACATGTGACCTCTAGGATCACAGCTTCATATCTTAACCAACTAGGCCAAGACATTTGCTACAAATATAATTATAATTTCATCATTTAAATAATAATCATCATGTGAATAAATAATGGTTATTATATAAACTTGTGATTAAAATTATCATTTGTTATTGATTATAAATGATAAAAGTAATAATCTTTTTAATTAATAAATATTATTGTGTTATTATTTCATATCACATTTTTTAATTAATCAGTACTATGATTATAATTAAAATTATTATTACGTTATAATGAAATTAATAATAATATTATCTTAGTAACACTAGTAGTTATTACTATATTTATAATTATAATTAATTACATTGTTTAATAATTATTTATTCATATAAATATTTTTATTTTTATTGTTACTGATTATTATCATTATTATTATTTTCTATTAAAATATTAATTATAATAACTATTATTAAAATTATAGTTAATGAACCTGACCTTAACTGAACTTAAAACTGAACTGAACTTAATGGACCTGAACTGCACTGAGCTGAATTTAGCTTTACTGAACTTAACTTATACTGAACCAATTGAAGGTGAAGAGAACAGGACCAAATTTATAAGTAATTGATGTTTTGGACCAAAAACAAATACTCTCTTAACAATTGTGTCTTTGTGTCTCGCTATAGTTTATAGATAATTGCACCTTAAGCCAGCCAAATTAAAAGTTGAACTATCAAATAAAAAAATTTCAAGTCTAACACGTTGAACAATTTAATATACGAGACAGTTGTAAAATTCATAAAGTTAAAATAACTCTGCCTTGAAAGTACAAAAAATTGAGTAGTGGAAATATTGGTTATACTACTGTATTAAAAATAAGTTAATGTAACCAATTGTAAAAGTTTTAAATATTTCATTCAAGAACGAAAGCAGGATTGAAAAAGAGAATGATTATAAAAATTAACGAGAATAATTTAAAATATACATTATGATAAAATAATATAATAATAATAATAAATGATAGTTTTAACTAATACAGTGATAAACAATTATGAAAAATATAATTAAACAATAATTTTTTCTAAAAAAAATTTTAGATTTGGTATTAGGATTTTAACTCTGTTTTAATGGAGGCAAACTTTTCACTCCATTCCATATAGGTTGAAGTTTTCTTGTATTTAATAATAAGAAAACTTTGACCAGTATATATGTGATATTGATGCGATCAAGACAAGTACAAAAGCAAAGCACATGCATCATATTGTAGATTAGAGGCACGAGAAATTCGTGAATCTTTCTTTTTGTTTTTTCTTCTTTGTGGATAAATTGTAATTTTTTTATTAGAATTTTTAATATAATTTTAGAGTAGAATATGAGAAGGATAGAATAAGTAGAAGTGAAAGAAAAAATATTTTATAAAATATGTATTGAATCACACTTTTCATTTTCAAATTTGTCAGTTTTCTCAACATATACGAACAAAATTGGAAGAACAAAATTGGAAGATAAAAAAAACTAAACAAGTCAAGAAAAGATTTATGATGATGTCACAATACCTAATAATAATAATAATAATAATAATATCGTCCAACTACCTATTTATCATCAATTGTTCTTTCGTTTAATTTTATTTCATCCAATAATTTTACATTTAATGAAATTAATTTTTAATATCCTACACTTACAAATTCGCCAATTTAATTTGTAGATTTTTTTTATAATGTTTCAACTTTTAAGATTTAAATCCGAGTTTTCAGTTATTTTTTTAACATCGTCCCTGTCAATCTATTATATATTAGTATGTTGTTTATAGACGTAATTTAAAATGTTAACCAATTTTTGGAAAAACGTTATAAAATCTAATTAAAGGTGATAGCGAGTCAAGATAACAAGTTGAATTTCTTATTAATGGCAAGAGTGAGACGGACAACAAATTACACTTGACTAAATTAATGGTGACATGGGAATTTCGCGTTTTCTAATTTACCCAAATGTTGTGGTCGATTGTATTTTTGGTGTTGGGTAATTTTAGGGGAATTCAGTGTTGAATGCTGAGCTTGGAACCAAAAAATTTGGAAAGCTATCCTTATGCAGCCTAGAGCGGTGCTTTGGTTTGGTATCTCGACCTGTGAGTAGTGGCATTTTGTTTGTGGCTCTTCTACGCAGGCTGTTGGTGGTAAAAAAAAAATGCTTCTTCTGATGATCCAAGGTCTCCGCCTGCTGTCGGGAGGTGTTGGCAGAATGACAGCTGTTTGTGATGGGTTTTGGGGTCTCGGCTAACAGCAGAGACAAGTTGATCCGTGACAATCTATTACAGGCACGGGTTAGGATCCTTCCATCGTTCCTTGCTTGAAATGAAACACCAATTCTGTAGTGTTTAACAATGGTGAGTCTATTGTTTATGGTGACATTGTTCGTAATGCCCTTTTCATTTGCGCCAAAGCTGGAAATTCATAACCAAAATTGTCTATTTTAGAGGCCAAAACTTTTTTGGTTAAGGAAGTTCTTTCTTGGTTGAAGTGTCTTTAATATTCAAATGTAGTGACTGAAATCGATAATAACATGTTGTTTGAGGTCTTAATAAGCTCAGATGATGGACTATCCTATTTTTCTTCTTGTTTTATAAACTTTTGAAAACATCTTTTGATTTAATTTTATTTACTTTTGTATCTTAAGATGATAAATCGATTGATCATCATATTACGCGAGCTATCACCTTTTCTAATTTTAATAAAATAGATATTTTTTAAAATAAATTGACCGTTATCGTTTATATAAAAAATTGTACCAGATTTTTTATTTTTAACGTCATTGTTTATAATAATAAAAAAAACTAACTTGAAAGCTTGATGTTTTGCAATCCCTAATGTAAAAATTGGTAAAATGCTATTATTTTAATGTAATTAATTAGTTTATATGCTTTACATAAAATATTACGTTGTGCTAAATTCCTTGGTCCTCTCACCTCACTATAATATGCTTACAACTACAAGTCACTATCATCACATGGAGACAAGTCGTATAATATTCCTGACTTTTAATTATAAAAAAAAAACAAAAAAAATTCCTAAACTTTCATCACGTGCTTCGCACTTGTCTTTCTATTTAGTTTACCACGTGCTTGCCTCATTTAATCATTTTCCATTTTCAAATATACCTCTTTACCATTATCGAATATATATATCTTTATCAATTACTAATAAAAATATATATATTGAAGGATGAAAAATCTTAACTGTTATTAAATCCTTAACAAGAATATTTTGAGTAATACTTGTAAATAATATAAAAGAAAATGTTTATTTAAAATACATCTAATGAAATCTGAAGTTGTTTGAGTATTCGGTTATTAACAATTAACAATGTGACTATTTGTAAAAATAATCAAAATGAAAAGGAAGATGTAAATA
>CAOJBI010360242.1:0-18384 GCA_948277035.1 Euphorbia corollata
TTATTAGAAATAAAATTAAAATAATAGAATAGAGAAGAAGGCAGAAACAGACATGAAACTATCCGACTGTTAAATCTCCGCCCTTCCTTCCTTATCGTGCCCACCTCTCCCTTATATCTATTCATTCTCCTTTCCGTCTCCATTTCCCTCAAAACCTTCTTCAGTTTTCTGTCATGCCTTCTTCATTTTCCTCTCTTTAATTTCCACCATAACTACTCTCTTTTTATATACACATATGGCTGCTTTTATGCTATATATATACTTACAAAGCTGAGTTGGTGCAACTTCTGTTCTGTTACTGCTACCTTAATATATATTGCATTTATTCAATTGCCATTTCCTTTTAAAAGTTTTCCACTTTTGTTGTTTGGTAATTGTTTCTCCTTTCAACTCTCCCAACTTCCTATTCTGTTCTATTCGATATTTGTTATGTTTCTTTCATGGATAATGTTTTTGAGCTACTTTAATTTGGTTTGTTTAATTAGGCGGCTGTAACAGAGTAAATATTTGAGCTTGAATAAGAGAAAATGGCACCAAAAAACAGTCGTGGAAAGCCAAAGGGAGAGAAGAAGAAGAAAGATGAAAAGGGTATAATTTGGATTTCCTTTTATTTTAATTTTTGTGATATGTTATGTTAATTATGATTTTGTAAATGTTGATTACAATGCTAATTTATTATTCTGCAGTTCTTCCTGTTGTTACTGATATTACAGTGAATCTACCGGATGAAACTCGCGTTGTTTTAAAGGTTTGTTGCTTATATATGTTTTTATTTATTATTTTTGGTAAAATTTCATGTTTTTATATTAATTCTCATTTTACACTTAATTGTAAATTGCATCATCCATTTAGTGTTACCCTGTTTCTGCATTTTTCTTTGGTTTCTTCATTCACTCACGCACTACTAATTTTTAAAGAATATTAAATTGGCCACACACAGTTCACACGATATTGCGTGTTATATTTTCTCTTTAAATTATGAGTTAGTTTGGTATTGGTGAAGCTGGTTTTATTTGACAAAATTGCAGGGAATTTCCACTGATAAAATTATTGATGTTCGACGGCTTTTATCAGTGAACACGGAAACTTGTTATGTCACCAATTTTTCTTTGTTCCATGAGGTAACCAATTGAATACTACCACCCATTATTTTTTATAACATAATAATAAAATGATCGGATCAGAAAATTAATATTAACTGAAAATGATATAATTTATACATTATTGGTCAAATTTTAAAACTTTCAAAGTCACACATTATATGAAATTCTATTAAGAATCATTTTCAGAAATTGAAGTCACTTGTTATTAATTTAGCAATTATAATTATTGTAATTTTCGTTGTTGTTATTATTATTTGGTAATATTATTATAGGTACGTGGGTCACACTTAAAGGATACGGTGGACGTTTCAGCACTCAAACCTTACGAGCTCACATTAAGCGAAGGTATGACACGGCATCGTTCTATCGAATACGCTGCGTTGCGTACATATGACGTCTTTAACGGTCATATTTCGATATATCTTAGTACCTTCACTCCCTTTTATCTTTCTTCTTTCTCAAATTATCTTCTTCAACGATATAAATCCTTGCCGGTGTTCTTCGCTGCGGCTCTGTTTCATTGTACTTCTGTTCTTCTGTCTTCGCGTCTTTTGGTTTCCATCAATCTTGCTTCTCTTCGCACCCGAGATCTCAGCATTTTATGTTCTTCGTCTTCGCGCCACTGAATTGGATTTGTTGATTTTTCTGGGATCTCGGTTGTAAGCATCATCTTTACATTCGATATTTATTGGGTGTCTCCAATTTTTCGAGCAAATTATTTTGAATTTACTCTTCTTCAACCATTTCAATTTCAATTAAAATATGTGATCAGCAGATATATAAAGTTCATGCAATTGAATTGGATTGTGTAATTTCTGTCAATTTTTTTGGTTTTTAATTTGATTTTAATTGGAGAGTTAGTTTTACCGAACTTTATTCATTGAGCATTCTCTGCAGTTGTGGAGAGATAACCAGTTGGTGTTTAAGTTTATCTATCAAAAGTTTCCAGTTATTGAAATTATAGAACTAGTTACTTTTGTGATGCTTTTTCTGTCTGATTTCAATGGCCAAGGGGAGGGCGTAAGGTTTCTTAATCCATGTTAGTAACTGATTTATAGCATAATTGCCAAGTGATGGGAACATTGAAAACGAAAGATGGTTCAACAGTGAGGGGAAATAGGTGATTAAGAGTAGACCTGTTCAACGGGCTCGGTCTGGTTTTGGACCAAAAAAACTAACTCGGTCCAAATCGGTTTGGGAGGGTCTGGACCGGGCTATTAGAGACGGGGATATGAGATATGTTATCATCTACGTAGTTAGATTAAGATCAGATGCAAGGGTTGTTGACATGGATGTGAATTTAGGACGTGTCAATATGGTCTAACACAATAAACGTTGTTCTTGTTGCTTTTGTGAATTCATATTAGTAATTACAAAGTTTATTCTCTGCATTCAGAGGATTATGATGAGGAGCTTGCCGTGGCGCACGTTAGGCGGCTGCTGGACATCATCTCCTGCACAACCTGGTTTGGTCCTTCGGCGAAGTCTGATTCCGCTAAGAGTGCGACAGTTGGGCAGGATAAGACAGTCAAGAAAAGCGCAATCAAGTCTCAAGCAACGGCTGGTACTGCTAAACAATCGTCGTCGCCAAAAGACGTGCCGGTAGATGTAGAAGAAGAGATCAGCCATTCTTGCCCTAAGCTTGGGAGTTTTTACGAGTTCTTTTCACTCTCTCACCTCACTCCTCCAATTCAATGTATTTCCTCCTACTTTCCAAATTATTGAATCTAAAATCGAAATTACGTGATGATGAATATCGTGATGAATGTTGCAGTTATAAGAAAGGCAACCAAACGGCAGATTGGAGATATTACAGAGGCGGATAATCTCTTCTCCTTGGATGTATTAACTTTTGTTTCTTCTTCTTTTATTCTCTCCTCTCCTTACATTTTGCTGATTCGAAGTGTTTTGTTCAATTGCAGGTGAAGCTCTGCAATGGGAAGCTGGTTCAAGTTGAAGCTTGCAGGAAGGGATTCTATATTGTTGGGAAGCAGTGGATTCTGTGTCACAATCTAGTTGATTTGTTGCGGCAACTCAGCAGAGCCTTTGATAAGGTAATCCTGGACACTTCTCCTCAAGTTTATCACCTCCGGTTTACTCTTACATTTTCCATTTCATATGCCTCTTCAATCTATTTGCTTAATTATGAGATGGATGAGATTAGAATAGAAATACTCATTTTATCAGGGAAATTCTAGATAAATGATCGTTACACTGTGCCAGGCACTTATGGTTGAGTCGAATTTCTGATGATAAATCTTTTGGCACAGAATTATTTATGTGCATATGCTGGATGTATTCATACTGTTTTTGTCGAAAGATTTTTGCCCACCTGTTACCTTATTTTTTGATTGATGCTTTTTACTCTTTGCATTTTTACGGGGAAATTTATTGTGTCGAATTTCAGGCATATGATGATCTCATAAAAGCATTTTCAGAACGTAACAAGGTAGAATCTTCCTTCTTAGCTTACTCTATGAAAAAGACAAGAAAAACCCAACGGGCTTATGAAATACTTTCTTAGAAAGATAGAATGAAGTTCGATGTAGTATATTAACTTTCATGGGACTGCTTTGCTCTGGATTTCTCTTTTGCAGTTTGGGAATCTTCCTTATGGATTCAGGGCGAACACATGGCTTATTCCACCTTTTGCAGCTCAATCACCTTCTGTTTTCCCTCCTCTTCCTGTTGAGGATGAAGTGTGGGGAGGAAATGGAGGTGGTCTTGGAAGAGATGGAAAGAGTGATTTAATACCCTGGGCTAGTGAATTTTTGTTTGTTGCATCAATGCCCTGTAAGACAGCAGAGGAGAGGCAGATTCGAGACAGGAAAGCCTTCCTTCTACACAGCTTATTTGTTGACGTTGCCATTTTCAGAGCATTAAAGGCTGTGCAGCATGTAAGAGAAAATTTGGACTTATCATGTTCCATTGGGACTGGTGAGATTTGTTTTACAGAGAATGTTGGGGACCTGAGCATCACAGTAGTAAAAGATGCTTCCTGCGCAAGCTATAAGATGGACACTAAAATTGATGGAATTCAAGCAACTAGAATGGATAGAAAAAAACTCCTAGAGCGGAACCTACTGAAAGGAATTACTGCTGACGAGAATACTGCTGCTCACGTACGTTTCTTCTTATGTATCATTGATCAATTATGTATGCTGGAATTTTATGATCCTGTTCTAGAGTTATTAATGAATAGTTGAAGAATGTGTTACATTTATGATTTCAGGATATTTCCACACTTGGAATTGTTAATGTGAGATTCTGTGGTTACATTGCTGTTGTAAAAGTTGAGGAAAGAGAAGAGAAGAATGTCGGTTATCCATATCAGAGTATTGAAATTGAGCAGCCAGAAGGTGGTGCTAATGCCCTGAACATTAACAGGTACTTCTAAACTTTACCACATATCAACATTATTTTAGCCAATATGATGGTTTCACATTAACCTTTGGTTTCTCAAAGGACATTTAAAAAGGTGGGTTTGGTAGAGAAGATGAGTGGATACATGAAATGAAACTTTGTGTATCCATTATCTCCCCCATCCATCCCTCATACCAAGCTCACCCTATAGATTTTTCAGTGTGTTGATTGCTAGGTATACACATCCGTGGTGTAATGTTTCTGTTGTATATCTTGTATGTATCATTTTCAGGAAGTCTGGATCACTTCTTCATAACTATTTGTAATTTGTACCTTGTTTTCAGTTTGAGACTACTTCTTCACAAGACTACTACTTTAGGAAGCACTAAACCAGTTAATTTGCAAACTTCAGAGAAAGAAGAGCTCAATGCTTCTGAAAGTTTTGTGTTATCAGTGCTGGAAGAAAGTCTAGCCAAACTTCAGCTAGAGCATTTGGAGCAGGATGATTTAATGAGATGGGAACTTGGAGCCTGCTGGATTCAACATTTGCAGGACCTGAAAAATGCAGAAAAAGATAAAAAATTGCCAATTGAGAAGGGCAAGAAGCCCTCCACAGAAAAAGAGATGAAAGTTGAGGGACTTGGCACCCCTCTCAGGTCTCTTAAGAACAACAAGAAAAAAGTCGATGAAAGCAATGTGAAACAGCAGTCTGAAAATTCCAGATATCCAGTTGGTGTAACTGGGGATGTTCATGATGCTACTTTAGCTTCTAAAGAATATGAGAGTGAAAACACTGCCAAACAAAATGAGCTTGCACTAAAGGAGTTGTTGTCAGATGCTGCCTTCACCCGGTTAAGAGACTCAGAAACTGGACTTCATCGCAAGGTAGCTCTTCTTGATATTATTTGTTCATGTTCATTTAATGTTTTAATGTGAACTAACCAAAGATGTGATCAACAGTCATTGCAAGAGCTAATCGACATGTCTCAAAAATATTATACTGAAGTTGCTCTTCCAAAATTGGTAATTTATCAATCATTGTATGTTTATCTACCCATGAAATTCTGGAAACTGTACTAACAATAGGTACAGGTTGCAGATTTTGGCTCTCTTGAGCTATCACCAGTGGATGGCCGCACTCTTACTGATTTTATGCACACTAGAGGTCTTCGGATGCGTTCACTGGGACATGTTGTAAGGCTCTTGGTTCTCATGACTGAAGGATTTTTTCTTGAAACATGTGTTTACTTTTATATTTTTATTCTGCCTATACTTTTCTTTGTTTTCAACAACACAGTCTCTCAAATATATAATTGGCCATTATTGTCTATTTTTTTCAAATCTGATGTTGTGCATACAAACAAGAAAATGTTGTCTATAGTTTTATACTTGTAAGCATCTCAATGTATAAATAACTAGACGTTGTCCTCAGGTTTTATAAACGGCTCTAAGTTACTTTATATATACCTGTCTAATATGCCCTTGAAGCCATGCCTCATTGTGAGGAGGTGAAATGACATCTTTAGGTATTATTTTCCTATGTAGCACGGTAACGGGTACGTGTATGGGTACGGATACAGGGGAACGCTATTTCTAAAAAATATAGGTTAGGATCCCGTGGGGGAACGCCAAAATAATAAAAAAATAGGGGTATATTTACAAAAAATAAAAATTTAAAATTTTCATACATATAATTTTAATCTTACATAAAATAGTTAAAATATATACACTTAAATAAATTAATCAATTAACCTGTTATATGAATAAATAATTATTAAATTGGAATAGACGGAGGAAGAGAAGATGAAAAAGGAAGAGATGAAATAGGAAAATATTAGAATAGAAATATAAACAGTGTTGGAGTGGGTGTCTAATTGAGGGATACGGTTTCCTGATTTGAGAAAAATGCGTTTCCAATTTTTCATAATTACAGAAATGGCCCCGGAAACATGTTGTACCAGTTTCCGGGTGTTTCCGTTCAGGAAACGTATGGGCTACAGGGAAATGCTTAGTGTTACGTTTCTAAATGGACAGTTCATGAGTAAAGGCTGTTCATTTTATGCTATTATTAGGTTCATGAGGCGCATGCTTCTGGGACTGAAGAATTACTTGCTTTCTGTACTTCTCATAAAACGCTTCATGATTCCCTGAAGGTGGCAATACCTTTCACTGCTGGCTGCTATTTAATGAAAGGCCTTACCAAATCTTCCGCACATAATTTGCAGATGTATAAATGTTGTTTATAATACTATATATATGTTTACATTATACTTTCTCATGTGTACTCATTTTCGTTGCGATTCATTTGAAATTTTTTGTGGTGATTCTATTTGTTTCTGTATTGTCAAACATTTTTTTATATCTGAATGTAAATACATTTGTTAAAATCTTGTATTTCATTCTAATATTGTTAAAATCATCATAAATGGAAGTAAATTGCTTCTTCTATTTGACTAAACTTGGGAAATGTTCCATTTAAATCAGATTTCAATATCCAATGATTATCTTATTGTTTTAAACAGGTAAAACTTTCTGAGAAGTTGTCACATGTACAGTCTCTCTGCATCCATGAGATGATTGTGCGAGCTTTTAAGCATATTCTTCAGGCTGTAATTGCAGCTGTTGCCGATCATGATAAGGTGGCTGTAACTATTGCTGCTGCATTAAATCTGATGCTTGGGGCTCTTGAAAGTGGAGATTCAAACAAGTCATGCAATGTCCATTCTCTAGTATGGAGATGGCTGGAGGTGTGTTTGAAGAAGCGATATGAATGGGATCTTAGCAGCTCAAACTTCAGAGATGTGAGGAAATTTGCGATCCTTCGTGGGTTGTGCCACAAGGTATATTTATCCAAAATGCTTTCTAAAGATATGGAAATTTGAAATGTTTTTGATGGGTGCATTATCTGGACCAGCTACTTGCTTTGCTCCAAAATGCTCTCAAAGCGATTATGTGTTTTTCTACCTTTGAAATGATGAAATGGCCGTTCATTGAGTTTATTTGGATGGTGCAGTTATAAGTGCATCAGATTTTGATTTCATCAATATTTTTTACTGAATGATGATGGTACACGTTCTTGCATTTTTTTTTGGATGAAACGCATTCTTGCATTTGAAGTACTCATCTAATTGCAATAATCATTTAGCCAGATTACGGAGAATAAGGCCATTGCATTTAATGATTAATTTGACTAGACACTGAATTTTTGCACCAAATAGAGTAAAATGGAGAAGTAGAAATCTACAAGAGGACAAGTAGTTTTAGATTTAAATTATATGAGCAAAGTAAGAATTTAACTTACATTTTTTTATTTGTGCCCTTTGCGTGGTGCGTTTTTTTAGGTGGGCATTGAAATGGTTCCGAGGGATTTTGATATGGATTCTCCACAGCCATTCAGGAAATCAGATATTGTCAGCCTGGTTCCAGTACACAAGGTGATCACTTGAAAATAGAAACACATGCTTTTCACAGTTTTTTTTTTTTTTGAGAGCTTACTCAAATTTGCCCATTATTTCAGCAAGCAGCTTGTTCCTCTGCTGATGGAAGGCAGCTACTTGAGTCATCAAAGACAGCCTTAGACAAGGGAAAACTTGAAGATGCAGTTACCTATGGGACAAAGGTTTACCTCAGCTTAAGCCATGCATGCTTTTAGTATATGAAAACTGAAAGTCCCCTGGCAGACCCCTTTTTTTCCTCATATAAATGAACTACGTCTTCAGTTTTTTAATCCCTCTCCATTAGCCTAGCTATCAAACTGAACAAATTCTGTGATTTTTCAGGCTCTGGCAAAGCTGGTGGCAGTTTGCGGTCCTTACCATAGAATGACTGCAGGAGCTTATAGCCTTCTGGCTGTTGTTTTGTATCACACTGGAGATTTTAACCAGGTCAATTATTTGTTTTTTGTTTTGTTGCTGCAATATATGCTTATTAGTAGATCCACCACATTGCAAAATTGTATGCGATTTAGACACAGAGTAGGCATTTGGCAAATTTACCTTATTTGATACTCTAATGCTGTTTCAACTCTTCAGGCTACTACATATCAGCAGAAAGCCTTGGATATCAATGAAAGGGAGTTAGGACTTGACCATCCTGATACAATGAAAAGTTATGGGGATCTTGCTGTGTTCTATTACAGACTTCAACATACGGAGTTGGCTCTCAAGTATGCTCTATTTTCTCTTGAGAAATTTTTTTTGGAACTTTGAACAAGGAAATCATGCTGTTTGCTCACTCTTTTTTTTTCTCTTTTCCATTTGATGTCAATTGTTAATGTGTGATTATGCTCTATTATATTTCTTACATTCATTATTAGAGTTAGCAAAATTTTGCTGGTTTTTCTTTTTCGTAATATTTCATGTCAACCAATAAGTTACATATAAATGAGATTTCAGAACTGTGATTCTTATCAATATTCCAATTGAAGCACATCATCTTTGCCCCGTCAAAGTTTATTTCTAAGAAAATTCCTTCTTCTCGAGTCCTGAGATACTGGTGGTGTCACATGTTTGTATCCTTTTCATTTGTGTGGAATGCAGATATTCAGTCTCTATATTTCTTGATTGTATTTTCTCTTTTTGTGAATTTTGGTATTTTTTGTTGTCCAGGTATGTAAAGCGCGCTTTATACCTTCTACACCTCACATGCGGTCCATCTCACCCAAACACTGCTGCTACATACATTAATGTCGCTATGATGGAAGAAGGTCTAGGAAATGTTCATATTGCCCTTAGATACCTGCACAAGGCTTTGAAGTGCAACCAGAGGTTACTTGGTCCAGATCATATTCAGGTAAAGCAGTGCTTTGGCATTGATCATCTGATGCCAAATTTTGCATTAAAAAGTTGTACTTTCTGGTTGAAATGATGATAGAGATGTTGGTGCTGTAGGAGGTTGTAACTATTTTTGGAACCTGTGACCTTTAGAGGTCTCAAGTTTGAGTCACATACGAGGTGAGGTGGAGCTTTCTAAAAAATGGAACCTTACCTATCAGTTTAAGCCTTTTGATTGTGTGTTTCTATAACATGGCAGAGATTTCTATACCAAGAGGTCTAGTCTTTAAATCCTTGTGAAATTTGAGCACCAAGTAGAATGGCTATGTACTTGTATATGCTTTCTAGGTCATTCATGTTTTGGGATGTGTTAGTGATTATAAAAAATGTTATTTAGATTAAGCTTTTAGGTGAGAATGCTTGATTTTCCATGCCCCAGTGCTTCCTCCTCCTCTGTTGTCTTTTGGTTCAATGGAGATAAAAGAGGCAAGATGCTTAATTATGTAGGGCTCATTATATGGGGAAGTTGTGCTTTATATGGAAGATTAATTTACCCTGTTCGCCTTTAAAGAGTAGAATCACTGGATTCTTGCACGATACATGTTATACCTTAGTTAGGTATATATATTTTTGCTTTAGGGTTTACAATTTTTGTTTTTCTTCCGTTCTGTTGATGGCATATATGCTTGATACAAGTGATTCAACAATTTTCACTTTTTCAGTCTGCAGCTATAAGCTTGCTACATAATAAACCACTTGATGTCATTTATGTAAGTTTGCATCCCACATCTCTTCCTGAATTTGGAGTTTGACTTTGATCTCAGACAGCAGCAAGCTACCATGCCATAGCGATTGCACTTTCGCTGATGGAAGCATACCCATTGAGTGTGCAGCATGAACAAACAACTTTACAAATTCTCCGATCAAAGCTTGGTCCTGATGATTTGCGCACTCAGGTTAGATCATGTGTTAATCTACCATCTCTTTTCCTCTTTCAGCATTCATATCATTTGCTACTAATCCTCACTTATAACAGTAAATGTATCCAACAACAGACATGCTATTGATTTTAATACTTCACTTAGATTTACAGCTTTTAACATGACAAGAATCCAAAATTGAAGCCATTGTGGTTGAGTGCTAGGCTTTTTTATAAGCTTATGTATGACTGGGTACATATTTTTTTTTAAATGCTTCAGGATGCTGCTGCCTGGCTTGAGTACTTTGAGTCCAAGGCCTTTGAGCAGCAAGAAGCTGCACGGAATGGTACCAGGAAACCCGATGCATCCATTGCTAGCAAAGGCCATCTAAGGTGAACGAGTTTGATACTGTCCATGTTTGTATGGTACTTTGTGTATTTTTCTGTCTATTTTACTTAATTGTTTGAATAAATAATCAGTTATTAGACAATTTCAATGTGGTCCATACCACAATTACTTGGTTTCTGTATGCAACTAAGTGGAGTTCCTTTGCTGGAAACTTCCCTGCAACTTACATAGGACAGGCCTGTTGAATGGTTGCTTTAATACCTGTATGAATAAATAATCTCTAGTCTATCTTCCAGGCTGGAATACGTTTACTGTGCTGTTTATCAAGGCACTATACCAGAGTGCTTATGACTAAATCTACTGATTTTTTTTTTTTTTTACCGTTGTTTGTTCTGTTGATGTAAGAACCAGGATTATGTAATTTCCAGCTAGAGATATGCTTATCATTCTTGTTCCTATAATACAGATACACTTATTGTTACTTAAAAGTTATTTTTGTATTTCACAGTGTTTCTGACCTACTGGACTACATTAATCCAAGTCGTGACACTAAGGGAAGAGATTTTATGTCGGTTAAGAGGAAAAGCTATATTTCAAAGGTAAAGAGAGTTTCTTGTTTGTGGATGTTAAATCAACTTTACCAGACTCATGACAATGAAGCCTTTTCTAGAACCTGTGGTAGTTTTGATTTTCGTTAAATTCATTTTTGTTATATTGGACAATTTGGTGCGTTCCCCCTCTAAAAAGTTTCAGTACAGTATATACAAGTAATCAAATTTCTTGGAAAGAAAGTCCTGTGTGTCAACATTGTTAATTACTGTTTCCCAAACTATAAAAAGGTCATTGAGTTCACTAGGGCTGCAGAATTCGTTAAGAGTTCTTTAAGTCCAAGGAACTGATAGGTAAACCTGATTGAACCTATAAAATTTTTTAATTCACTGAATTCTTTTTTGTTTATGTAATATAATTTTATTTTATTGTTCCTAATTTGATTTTCGATTTTCAATTTCAGATAAAGGAAAAAATCGATCCACATGCAAATCTATCAATTGCTGGTGAATCTCTAAAAGATTCACCTAAAGAGGTTTCTGATGAAGAG
Source organism: Euphorbia corollata (assembly GCA_948277035.1). Classification (NCBI taxonomy): domain Eukaryota; kingdom Viridiplantae; phylum Streptophyta; class Magnoliopsida; order Malpighiales; family Euphorbiaceae; genus Euphorbia; species Euphorbia corollata. The sequence goes on from CAOJBI010360242.1 coordinate 11,606, forward strand.
ACAACTATTGCCCCTGCGGCTAACGAAGAGAGTAGCTCTACTCAAGTTGAATTAGAGCAGCCCATCGTGACCCAAGCTGAGTTAGAGCAGCCCATTGTGGAGGAAACTGCAGAAAGTAAGTCTGGTACAACAAATAAAACATCTTCGGAAACAGTCAGCGAAGGAGATGATGGATGGCAACCAGTTCAAAGGCCGAGATCAGCTGGATCATATGGGCGCCGTCTGAAGCAGCGACGAGGAATTATCGGCAAGGTTTATCAGAAGAAGTTGGTGGATAATAATGTTGAGTATCCTTCTGTCAAGACTACTCACCAGAATAGCAAGTATTACCTTTTGAAAAAGAGGGCACTATCTCATGGAAGTTATGTAGATCACCATGCCCCAAATCCTTCACATGGTGCAAAATTTGGGTGGAGAACAGTGAAAGCTGTAACATATAGAGTCAAGTCTGTTCCTTTGGCTAATAAACCTGCTACAGCAGAGAATTCAAAAATCAATGGTGAAGTTTTCACATCTTTGCCAGAGTCTACTCCGATTTCTGTGTCCAATGATGTTGGCCAAGTGAAGAAACCAGTTATCAGTCTTGGAAAGTGCCCTTCATACAAGGAAGTAGCTTTGGCACCACCAGGAACTATTGCCAAGTTTCAGGTCTGGAGTCCACAAAGTGATGTTCCAGATTACCAAGATAACCAGGAAAATGGTATTGAAAAACACGAACAAGAGGCAAAAGAAGTAACCGAAAATTCTCATGCAGGTAACTCGGATTCACTAGATGCATGTGGAGGCGAGATCAATGATTCTGCAGAAGATTCCCCGGATCAAGTGCAAAACACAACTGACCTTGTTGAGAGTAAAGAAGAGAACTTGACTGGTGCAGGGGAAGTTGACACTCTGAGTGTGCCTCATGACTCACTGAGATCTGAATCTGGCATTCTCGAGGTTAATGATGCCATGAAGAATAGCATATTGAGTAGTGATAGCACTTCAAATGGAGTTGATTCTATCCCACAGAAAGTCTTTCCTGAGAAGGAATCACCTGGTGAGGAAGGTGATTCTAGCTTACCTCAGGTAGAGGATTTAAAGGACAAACAACTACCCAATAAGAAGCTGTCAGCTTCTGCTGCTCCATTTAACCCATCTCCAATCATATCACGTGCTGCACCTGTTGCTGTTACAATTCCTTTGCCTTCTTGTCCTGGTGTTGGACCCTGGCCTGTAAATATAGCTCTTCATGCTGGGATTGGTCCAATGGCTTCCCCTCATCACCCATATCCATCACCTCCAGCAACCCCTAACATGATGCAGCCATTGCCTTTTATGTATCCTCCTTACAGTCAAAGCCAAACAGGGCCAACTGGTACCTTCCCAGTAACTACCAGTGCTTTTCATCCCAGTCATTTCTCTTGGCAGTGTAATGTGAACCATAATGTACCCGAGTTCATTGCTGGCCCAATCTGGCCTGGACGCCATGCAATGGAGTTTTCTGTCCCACCACCTGTTACCGAGCCAATTCCTGATTCTAAGTTAGAGCCTAATCCTAAAATGCTACCTGAAAGACTTGACAGCACAAGTCCTCCTCCCGTTCTTCCTGTGGATATTGACAATGTAGAAGCTGAGAAAGAAGTGAACCCTCTAGCATCAGAGAGATCAGTTGATGTAAATGAACCTGCTGAGGGGGGCACAGAAAAAACAGTGAATGGTCATCCAAATATGTCTAAATATGAATTTTCTGGCAGTGATTCGAACCCAAACAATAGCTTGGAAGAAAATGCTACTAACAATAATGAAAGAAAGGTTGATGGGGATAAAACCTTCAGTATTTTGGTAAGGGGAAGAAGAAACAAAAGACAAACTTTGAGGATGCCTATAAGTTTGCTAAGTAGACCGTATGGTTCGCAGTCTTTTAAGGTTATATATAACAGAGTAGTTCGAGGTAGTGAAAATGCAAAATTCACATGATATTAGGAAGCTTAATTGGAGGAAAGAACAGATGATAAGAAGATTATTCCTTTAATAGTCAGACCGCCTTCCAAAAAGATCCAGGTCAGTTTTCTATTATCAAACAGACTTTGCTTTCTTCAGTAAAATATGGTGTCTTCAAATTGCTTTCTTACTTTCTTCAGTGAAGTAACTTTTGGTTATCATGAGTTGGAATGTCTGTACTGATATTGTGAAATTTTGCAGCAACTCTCAGACTTGACATCGTGGCCTTTTTTCTGTGCGATAGAGAGTGCTCTAGTTGATTTAAGGTATTAAGGGGTGGCAGATTTACTTATCTTTCTCTTCTCTAATTCTTTTTTATGCCTCAAGGATCATGAAGATCAAGTCCGAGTATAGCTGAATTGATGAAATCGCGGCCATATTTTTTTGTGACGGTCTGTCTATTTACTATATTTGCATAATTTTAACTTTGGGACCTTTTAGAATGTTCGTTGAGGCCACAGTTTTGACTTCAGAAAATGAGTTAGAAAATTCTTGATGTTTACTTAATAAGTGATGATGGAACTAATCTTAAGGTACGGTACTTATTAGGACAATCCAACATCCAAAGACTTATTTGCCTCTTGTTCTTTGAGGAAGCTTAGAAATTAATTTGATTGAGTTGTAAATAATTGGTATTTGGTCTGTTTAATTGAAGTGGGCGGGTGGTGGCACTTTCTTCAAGCTAACTCACACTCATTATCCCTGCTATTTGTTTGATGGAAACTTGACAATTTTATTGCTCAGAGAATAAAAGTTTTAGGTCAACTTGTTTCCCAATTTATGGATCCTACTTGCAATATTGGCTTGTTGATACTTTTCTTGACTTCAATCTTCTTGTCACATTGGCTGAGATTATCATTGTGGTCAATTTTGTGCCTTTTCTTTTTTCTAAGAAAGAAATAATATAGCAACTGACTTAATTTAGTGACATTGTTGAGATTCATTTAGACCTTATCAAATGCTCTTTTTCAAGAAAATTTGATACACCAAAAAAGAAAGAAATTTAATTCAGACCACCTGAAATTTAGTCATGTAATTGGATTCATCTGGAAAGAAGAGTCTTTTACAATATGTTCTGGTCTCCTAATCCTAGACAAAGTTTCTAGGATAACAAGTGTGATTAGTACCGTTGCAATTAATAGTCCATAGCATACTTTCCAAGCAATTCCTGCTGATCCAGCATGAATTCCCAACACCACATTTAGAGCTCCAAAAAACAAGGCAATCCTTCCAAACCAGCCGTGATACCAGTTCCAGTATTTCCGGATCTTTGAATCCTTATGTGGGCGTAGGAAAAATGCCAATATCTAAATACCAACCAATGTACACAATTTGCAATTACAATGTATCTCATCTAATATACGAAAACAGAGGTAGAGAGATTTAAAAGGGAAAACAAAAAACAAGGAAGGATACCTGAAGAATAGATATGGTGAGAACGAAAATGCCAATGCCTCGATGCGCTGGTATTGAAGCATTGATTTGAGCATAGAGTTGTTGTCCTAGGACAACAGTAGCTAAAGCAAACAGAAATCCAACGAACTGAACTCCAGCATGAAGATAGTACCAAAGTGGATCTTTATGCTTCAAGTATCTAGCAACAATTGCCCCAGCGGGAAGCACTAATGCCCATGCAAACATTCCCAATATCCCATGATTCTTCTTCATGTCCCCCGGATTTACGTACCCACCTGAAGCTGAACCTGCAAAATACAACACCCAAATAAACGGCAGCCCATGGCATTTTTCCTGTAGAAGAAAAATGGGCAAACCTGCGGAGAAGTCGAAAAGAATAGTGGTCTTATCATCATGAACAGAGAGATGTCTGTGATGAGGATATTTGGTACTAAAAGCCAAGAGAATAGGTTGACGAGTGAGAGTTGTTTCAAACTTAGCTTGAAAGGCCAAGTAAATCATAGGGCCATTAATAACAACAGCAGGTGGCACTTTAGTAAGATCGATTTCGCCAGCATCTGGTATCACCTGTGATGACTTTGTGCCCTGTAAAAAATACTGCTTGATTTTAGCATGGCCTTGCTTTGTAAACCAACCAACCATAGCACTTGACCCAGCCATCATTCCATCTCTTGAAAACCCAATTCCTACCCATCCGCTTGTGTATATACCTGATACTATGAATGTCACCAAGTTACCCTCTCTCTTGTGATACTGCATTAAACAATAAAGACATTGTTTTAGCTAGTAAGCTATGTAGCACGGAAATGGAAATGGACATTGGAAAATCGTACCCGTAAGATGAAATTATTCCAAACCGGAGCACAGACCATGTTTGAAATGTTGTTGTAAGGAGGTGGAAGAAAAGTAGTCATATCTGTATTGCATAGCTCTGATCTGCTACTATCAACCAACCCATTTGTGTTCTTGTCATTATAATTTCCTTCTTCTTCTTTGACATTACTTGCTTCTGCTGCATTAATGCTCATTATTAATGTAAACACCAACAAATATGATAAAACAAGCACATTACTGTAAGGTACAAAAAAGGCTGAAATTCCCATTTTGAGAATTGAATTGAATTAATGGGAAGAGATGAAGAATAGGAGTGAGTAATTGAAGGGGGAAACTGGGAATTAGTGGGTAACAGAATTGCTTCAAACCCAAGATTATATCATATATTGATTTGCTGGTGAAGTTAGTTTGGTGATTTCATGGCGCCACCCATCAAATCCACTTCCTTGTATCATTACTCTTTCTCTGGTTTAACTAATTTTTAAATATTTATTTTTCTTTTGGCAATATTTGTATATTTCTTCACTAATTATATTTGCATATCTTAAGTATTAGTAAATACTTAATTAGCTTGAATAACTAATAGCTATCCTGTTTCTTTCTTGAAAGTTAGAGTGCCGACTTATCATTCAAAGATGATCAAAAATTCAAAATGTCATGCTCAGCCTTGACATTCTAACTTGTTGATATAAGATGTGCAAACCTAAATTAACTCCTCTAACCAATTCATTGCGTGTTTTTAGTGCAAAATTACATAAATTAAACCTTAACTAAACATTCTAACTTGTTGAGATAAGATGTGCAAACCTAAATTTTCACGTTAATATAATCAACTTATGAATTTAAAATTATAAGAGGTGTTTCCCCAAACTTTTAACTTATGACTATGACATAAAAGATACTTATAAGAAGATTTTAACTTAAAAGTCAGACAATGAATTAAAACTTCAATCCAAAGAAAAAAAGGCGATATTCTCTGCTAGGGTTTTGAAGACCCCCTCAGCCGCCGCCGCCGCCGGCCTCCGCCCCCTCCTCTTCGACCCTCTCCTCCGCCCCCTTCTACTCTCCGATGAAAGTGACTTGGCGCCTCCGGCCCCCTCCTCTTCGGCCTCTCTATGCTCCGCCCCCAACGACCTCCGCCGCCTCTCTCCAATGACCAATGCTCCGCCCCTCCAGCCCCCTCCTCTTCGGCCCACTCCCACGCACCTCCTCTCCTCCGCCTCACCACCTCGCCGCCTCATTGGTCGTTTTTTTTTTTCGTTTCAAATAAATTGCGTAGTCTTATTTTTTTTATGCTCTATACAGGACTGATTTACTCAATCATGAGTACTTTACTCTGAAATTATTCTACAAGTGGGTTGGAACTCATCCGAACTCAGACAAGATACTTTGGGATCTTTCACTGTAAATACCCTGGATCATACTCTATTTGAAAGAGGAAGATTTTTCAGATCTGTAATATTGTATGGTGTTATGGAGTAAGTATTTCAGGATTGTTGATGTAAACATATTAGGATTTTTTTATTATCCAAGATTTTATTTGTTCACAGATCTTGTATCGGTGTGGCTGTAATTTAGTAAAAATTAAGCTAGTACAAAACCTCCATCCATCGGGATGGGATCTCCACTCAGAATGGTAATTTTTTCAGAGCGGCGAAGATAAAAAAAAAAAAGAAGAAACCAGTCCTCGACTCTAATAATGAGGTGGGAAGTAGTAAATAAGGGAATTATACACGTCCCACTCAAGTGATATCAACATTTAATATTAACGACTGTTAGAGCATTTCCAATAGATAGTGCATTCTAGAATTATGTGGCATGTGGAATATAAATTCATATTGATGACATGTCAATGATTTTGAAAACAGACAATAAGTTTTAGAAAGATGTCCACATTAGATTGTCTATTTCATTAAAAATTATATAATTAAATAATACAAAAAAGACTTAATTACAAACTAAACTTAATTCAACATTAAAATATTAATTAATTTGATGAGTTGGCATTCCATTTGATTGTCTACATGACATGTAGACAATCAATGTTATTAAAACCGGACCGGCCGGTTCGACCGGAAAAACCGGGAACCGGAAGCTGATCCGGTCCGACACCTTTCTTTGATATTTTACCGGTTTGACCGGAAAAAACGGACCGGCCGGTTCGACCGGAAAAATCGGGAACCGAAAATCAAACCGGTTCGATGTCCGGTCCGGTTTTAATAACATTGTAGACAATCAAATAGACAATGTCCAACATTTATTATGACACATCACCTAGACTAGATAAAATAGAAGAGCTAATGTAAAACTTTTTTTTAATTAATTGTCTATTTTTACCTATGTGTCAAGACTATTTATTGAAGATGCTCTTACTTCTTCTTTTTTCCTACCGCTGATTGCTATAGCGGAATTTTTTTAATATAATGTTGATAATTAGTTTATAATTTCTTGCAAGAAAGTATAAGATCAAAAATGACAATTAATATGGCATGTGGACTATAATAAAATAAAATTAAAGGGATTATTTTATAGTATTTCTTAGAAAA